>PVJO010000854.1:197500-202598 GCA_004026905.1 Hystrix cristata
GTGACCCATTTAATAATTACCTTATGATTAATTAATTTTATTGTTGCTGTTTTTTCCTCCCCCGTGAGGAGGAGACCTCCAGTTTGTTTCTGGGATAGGGTTGCACATTTGGAACGAATGAAAATTACTCACTTTGACAAGCTGAGTAGAAATGTGTATGTCTACATTTTGGATCCATTTTTCCCTAAGGAAGATAAACAGGCTCTTTTGAGTTGCTGGTAGCTTAGATCTTGAGATTCAGATAGATAATCAATAACCATTGCCATAGAAAGAGGAAGCTAAGACAAAGAGAAGTGTGTACTGCTGGCTGATAGTGAGCATGGGCCTGAGAAGAGAGATGATCACTTCAGGTTCATCTGGGCCTGAACCTACTCGGGCTGTGTGTTTTGACTGATGTCCGAAAGGCTGCTTAGGACTAAAGGAACAGGGCTCTTGCCTTGGAGCCAGGGCGTGGCATGCATGTAGCCAAGTTTAGCCTGGAGAAGGCAGAGGTGCTGGATTATAGTGCTTCTGTAAAGGACAGATCTTCCTGGGCAGGGATTTTTGTTGTTGTTGTTTTTGCGGGGGGGAGCCTTGCAGCTCTAGGAAGGTGGTGGAGAGCTAGTGTTCAGTCTGTGCCACATGTGTCGGCAAAGTGCAAAGTCAGCTGCAGGTTGAGAGATGCCCTGATGCCTCCCTTTCTGCGAGCTGATGTATCAGATTATTATGTTTCTGCTTAAATTTTAGAACCCTTAACTGATCCAGGGTATAGGTAGGAGGCCCCTTGACTTCCTCTCAGTCTGTTGTGTCTCAATCTGGTGCAGACTTGATGCAGAACATAAAGACACAGGCATGGCTTGCCTTTCAAGCATTAAACTGCCCTCCAGGCCACACATCAGTTGGTGGGGTAGGCAGCTAGATAATGATGTTGGTCGTGGTGAGGATGCATATGCCTTGCTTCCACCACATATCAAATATGTCCAGCTTTTAGAGTCTGCTCATCCAGAATTCTCATAATAGCATATAGGTGATCACATATCTCCAGCTGAATGAGTTCTTGCCTATTACACTATTTGGAAATAACTAACACACAGTTGAGTAATTGGAGAAGTTTTGGGAGCCTAAACTGCTAGTATAATAGATAGATAAATGCATTTGTCTCTATCATGGAATGTCTGCCAAGATGTGTAAAGCGTGAACATCTACTCTCAGGGCATCTTCTTTTCTTGCATATTGGGATATCTTGGAAATTCTTACTTGTTAGTTCCTATATTTCCATATTCTGGCAACCTCCTACTTTACTATTACTGCAAATAACTCAGAAATTTGAAAAAAATCAAAGATATTTTTAGAATTACCTTGAGCTTTGTAAGCAAATTTAGGATTCTATCTAGTGTGAGCCACACTAGATAGATATTTTATCTGTTAGAGTAAATATAGAAAGGAGCCTACATTTTTTGTTGACTTCTACTACTTCAACTTTTGTTTGGGGAGTTTTTCCTTACTTTCCAATTCCAGAGTAGTTCCCCTTATCCTATCAAAAGTGATTTAGGGGCTCATATTCCCAGCGGTATATGAAGTATGGTCCAGCAACTGACGGGGATGCGGAACCCAGGGAAAGTGACTGACTTTCCAGGGAAGGTTTCATTTTAGATATACTGAGATTGAGATTCTGATATTATGGTCAGACAGAATTATCAAGCAGGAACCTGGAGATGTTGAGATAAGTACATGTGTGTTGAGGAGGCATTCAAATAGGACCTTGAGTTGAAGAATGCCCAATCCAAGGCAGCTGAACAGAGAAAGGGAGTTAAACTAGCAAGTGGCCAAGATGCAGAGCATTTCAGGATGGGGGGAGTTGGGGGTGGGGAGGTGGCACACAAGCAGCATTGATTTCTTCTTGTTGTTGACTTCTGCTGTAACTCACTAGCCAAATTTCTGCCAGCACAGCAGCACCAAGACAATGAAACCCGACAACCTTCACATTAAACAGTTACTGCTTCTGGTAAATCATTCAAGCCGCATGTCATGTTCCTGGCCAGGAGGAGCAATAATCTCCATCAGAGAACAGTTTGGGAGCCTGTTAGAGTAACACTGTCACCTCATTTTCAGAACAGTTCTGGCTCCATATGACAAAATCCATGACCAAAAATGATAAAGCTAGTGTTTGTTATCTACTCTACCAGAGTGAGCTCTGTTGAGGTTTGAAAAAAGAGTAGGTCCTGTGCAGAAGGAGCCCCATCTGTGCAGGTGTATTTTTAAATACTATGATCTATTTTTTTATTCTTTGGATTACACTGTTAAAATTAATAATGAAGTCATAAAATTATACACACAATTTATCAGCCAGTCTTGGGTATAAATCTTATCAATAGGATCTGTCACTAAAATAGGATCTCCAAAGAATTTCCGTAGCAAACAGTTCCCTTCCTGGGTCCTGAAAACTAAGGAGAAATTGCCAGTGTTCGATTTTCTTAAACAAGTCTTTAAAAGACTCCCCTTGTATGTCATGTTTTATGGTGGGTAGAGTCCATGTGTATTTCACAGTTGGAGCTAAACCGCAGTGGCCATATCAGCATTACTGTGCCACCAGCCTTACAAAGACTAAGTCTTGTTTGTTTTCTGAAGCATATCCTCAGTCCCAGGAGTGAGTTGAGTAAATGTTTCTGACCTTCTTGCATATCTCCCTAAGATACAAGCAAAAACATCATTTTCCTTGATTCCTCTATACTCATTTTGCTTCTTTGCTCACATTCTCTCAGGTCCACTACTTGTTCTGTATTATCTTAAATAGATCCATATCCTTCACTTCTCATGCATAGTATCTGTGGTTTTCACAATCAGATTGTAATTTTTTAAAGAGATTGAAGAATTTTCTTTTTCAAATAGTGCTTTTAGTTTCTAGCTAAGTGCTATGTCAGTGAACGTTCAGTAAAATATTACAAAGGAATCAAAATAAGTACACTGGATATGAGTTCATAAATTATTGTATTTTACAGCAATAGTTGCCCTTAAGAAATAGTCACTCTACTAATAGAAAGAGTCACACATACACAGTTTCTTTCTAACATATTAGGTATGCTGTGTGTGTATGTATGTGTGTGTATAAAACAAGGACACCTAGCAAGCACAAGGCCCTGAGTTCGATCCCCAGCACCAAAAAACAAAACAAAACAAAACAAACGAATACAACAAAAACCACATTGTAGTGACTTAGGTTTACATGGCTTGTAGAAATAAAAGATAATTATAGAAAAGAAAATATTATGGTTCACTTACTAGGGAACAAATGCAAATGATAAGAAAATGATAAGTAAATTATTTTCTGAAGTACTGTGCTTGATTTTATGTATGCCAACTAGGAAATTTTGTAATTGAGGACTTTCTACATTTTCTTCCCATCCATTTTAAAGTCAAGATTTCCTGATACATGCAGAATAACTAGTGTATTTTAACTTGGAATGTAATCACAGTAAGTAGATTCGAACATGAGTCCGAAGTTTATTGTCTGCTACAAGGAGCAAAACATAAAGCTTCTATTTTCAAACTTACTGAACTGAATTCCAAGGTTCATCTCGAGATGCCTTTTCACAATGAAACTCTGGCAGATAGGTTAAATTTGTATCTTAACATTTCTAAATTCATACAACTCTTAAGACATGAAAACAAGAGTGTGAAAGGTGGTAAAATCAATTTCAAACAAAATATATTAACAAAACCTGTCAATATCTAGAATAGACTTTTGCATTTTTTGGCATCAAAAGCGCTAATGAAATGCAAAAGAACATTTAAATTGTTAACTAAAGTGTGAATCTGCTTTGGGAATTTCGTCAGAATAAATTCTCCTGGAAATCTTTCTAGTCTCTGAAAAAAATGTTTTGCTTTTCTTTAATCACTTCTGATGAAGCCAGGAGCACGTCAAGGCGGACTGAGGAGCTGTTTGTGTTCAACTCAATAGTTACTCAAGTCGGGAGTGAAAGCCTGGAATGATTCAACAGACCTTTTAATGCAGCTCTTTTATACAACTACTAGTTTTCACATGCCGTGAAATTTAATACTTTATTTTCAACCCATCAGTTCCAGATTTCTGAGTAAGTGTGAGACACTTGAGAGGAGCCAGGTCACTTAATTTATGGGTAAAACCATTTCAGAGACAGAGTGGTGACAGTCAGGCTTTGGAGTGGGAGATGGGCTGAGATGGACTTCTAAACAATTTCATATGATTTGTGGCATTCTAAGAACTAGTGTGTTAAATTATAACCATAACACGTGTGTTGACCCTTGCTTCATGGGTTCTGCATCTGCAGATCCAACAAACAGCAGGTGGGAAATAATTACAAAATGTATTTGCAATGAATATGTAGAGTTTTTCCCCTATTCTTCCCTGAACAATATGTAGTGTAACAATGATTTTCACAGCATTTACGTTGTATTAGGTATTATAAGTGATTTAGAGATTATTCAAAGTATATGGGAGGCTGTGAGTAAATTATATGCAAACAGTATGCCATTTTGGGCGGGAGTCCTAGAACCAGTTTCCCACAGATAACAAAGGGAGACTGTAAACACACATCTCCATACGTTTCTAGGTGCTGTGTGTTGTGTTTGGAGCGTTTGCTTATTCACCCTACAAATCCAACCCGAAGTCTGGCTAAAGGTTTAGTTGCGTCACTTTTCCCTCACTTTTCCCTCCTGCCTTTTGTGTTTTAAAACTTGGTCCAGATTAATCTCTCCTTCTGCTTTGCTCATATAGTGCTTTGTACCTATCTGTGTTGTGACTAATCATACTGTAAACACATTACTTATGTACATATTTGCCTATTTAGTGGAAGAGTAGATTTTAACAAGACAGTGATCAGTTATTCATTTTTGTAATCTGACCTAATACTTGCACAAGTAGTTCTATTTGTGAATTAAAAAAAAAAAAAACCCAAAAAACAAATACAGGTACATGTGAATGAATTAATATAAGTTATAAGAATTAGTAAATATATGAATAAATGAATCCTTGATATCTTTTCAAAATTATCTTTTTTTCTCCTCCCTTTAGAACTTTAAATCAACTTTATGAGATATACTTTATATATAGTAAACTGTGTCCGTTTAAAATGAACAATTC
>PVJO010000855.1:0-202632 GCA_004026905.1 Hystrix cristata
GATGAGGAGACCCCTACACCCATTGCAGCCACCAAGCTGTGAGGCCGAGGCTATGTTCATCCATTATTTCGGGTTCTGAGTGGCCACTTGTATCTGAACAATATCTATCTCCCAGCAGGGTTCGTCTGTTCTCTCCTTGTCTGAGCTGCCCAAAACTCCTCTCCAGAATGGTCTCTCCACACCTCTGTCCTCATCAGAGGGCTCTAGCACCCGGCTCTCCCCACCTAATGTCTCTGCACTGCTGGACATCTCTCTGCCTGGCCCACCTGAGGACGTGCTCTCACAGGGAGAGCCTGCGACACAGATCAGCGACTCCATCATCGAGATTGCAATTAGCTCTGGCCAGTTTGGTAAGACCAGGTGGTCTTCCATACCCTTGCTGGCACCAGGTTCCCCCGGGAATGGTAATTAGACATGCCTTAGGGGTCGTGACCTGCTAAGTATTTCCCAAATGTACTGGAAATATTACAGTTCAACTCTAGTTTTTGTGAGCACTGAGTATCTGCCACTGATAAGGTATTGCTGCCCCCTGGCTCCAGCATGGCCAGCATAGACAGAGAAATATATGTGAGGTCTGAGGCTACTAATGGTCTAGTAGGATTGCTTTTTGTTTGTTTTTGTTTTTGTTTTGTTCTGTTTTGAGACAGGGTCTTATATGTAGCCCAGGCTGGCATTGAAGTTGTAGCAATCTTCATGCCTCAGCCTTCTGAGTGCTGGGATTACATGTACCACCACACCCAAGCAAGGTGGCCCACAATGAACCCTGTGGCCTAGAAATCAGCAGGGATGAAAAAAAAAAAATCAGCAGGGATGCCTTCTTGGTTGATTGTGAGTCTGACCAACAGCCTGTAGGTTTTGCAGTACTCAGCAAGTAGCTCAACTGGTAGCTGTCAAGGCCTTGGACCCACTTGCTCTCTGCGATGTTTCTTGCAGCATAGTATGGCTATTGCTCACTGACGTGTCAGGCCACTGGTTCAGACAGATGTGAGTTTGCAGTGATTAACATGTGGCCTTGATCAGGCCACCATTGCATTTATGCCTAAATTCCTCGGCAGCAGATTGGGAATAGTATGTACCTCACAGTGCTATGGCAGACTCCATGGAGATGCTCAGCATGGATGTCTGGGCACAGAGCCTGGCTCCATTCATGGAGCATGCTGTTGTTGCTGTATTCTGCATCATGTCCTTTCTATAGCACAGCGCCACCCTGCAAGCTCTGGTGTCCTTGTCTGTAGACCACACCAGGATTAAGTGGGGGCCCAGTGGGTCCTGGTTAATAGTACACAGCACCCCAGTACTGCTTCCTCCTTGTGGATTGGGAAAGTATCTCTGACCCAGGGTTTTGGTTGGCAGGTGAAGGAGTTCCTCTTTCTCCAGCAAAGCTGAATGGCAGTGACAGTTCCAAGAGCCTACCCTCTCCATCTAGCAGCCCTCAGCCCAACTGGATTGCCTCTCCTACCCATGACCCGCAGTGGTATCCCAGTGACTCCACTGACTCCTCACTTAGCAGCTTATTCGGTAAGTATCTGGAGAGGGTCTCCTTTCCCAGACCAGCATAGACTGGAGTCTGGGAGACACAGCATCCTTAGGGCTCTGTGGCCCAACCTGCACTAGGACTCTTGAGTATTTGTTCCACAAATGTTTATTTTATTCTGAGTTAATTTTTTTAGGTATAATTTGTACAAAAATGCACAGATTTTTATTTAGTGCATAGTTCCCAAAGGAGATGGAACATTCTTGTCACCTTCATAGCTTTTGGTGTCCTCTCCAGTCTGTCCAGCCAGCCCAGCCCCCTTGTACTTGACTCCCCTCAAGTGTCGGCTGAGTCAAAAAGAAGAAATTAGCTGTCTTTGAATGTTCAGCTTCTCCTTTTCTGTAGTCTCTAAGCTAAGTTACTAAGTGGATATTGCAGTTACTATACGCCATATTCTCAACTACACACGGGAGACACATAGGATGATGTGCCCATCCTCCCCAACCTGTTTGTTCCCTGGGCACCAAGTGTTGGTGTGAGGGAAGGGGCTTGCCAAAAAAGCCACACACGGCTACTTTTGCCTGCATAGGAAGCACTCCTATTTACACATCTGAAGTTTTATAGACTAGTGAATGGTTAGAGATGGTGTGAAAAACAGCCCCAGAGAAGAGCATGCTGTATACACAATGAACTTGGTCAGCCACAACTGTGGGGCTTGTATCTGGTGACCAGGAGGACTGAGGACTTTGAGTCTGGGGTGTGGGAGAGAACCAACATCCCATGAATGATTCCTGTGGTCAAATATAGCAGTGTAGACATGAGCAAAGTCACATACAAATCACAAAAAGCTGGAAACTGCCTTAGTGTGTGTCAGTTAAGGAGTGGTCATAGAGAATTTTTATGTGTGGCAGAGGTAGAAACCAGGTAATGCACCACTTTGGAGCCCCTGGAAGATGACAGACAGGTCATTATATGAGAAAAGTCAGTCACAGTATGATGATGTCATCTAAGTCCTTTAGGCAAGCATGAGAGTGGAGGCCTTGGCAGGGGCCTGGCCCTGGCTGCCTGCAGCCCTCAGGACCTTCATGGGGCTCAGGGTGTTGTCCTTGTTATTCTCTGTGCAGCCAGCTTCATCTCCCCAGAGAAGAGCCGGAAGATGCTCCCAACTCCCATTGGATCCAATAGTGGCACTTCCTTACTTGGCCCCAGCTTGTTGGATGGAAACTCGAGGGACTCTTTTGTGTCCAGGTCCTTGGCCGATGTTGCAGAGGTAAGTGCATTACTGTGCTCCTGAACGTGAATGCCCACCTTGTCCCAGAGTGCCTGATCCTTCCTGAGATCTGTGGGTTACAAGAACTGTTTGCCAGGAGGTGATATCAGGAGACAGCATGCACAAATCTGGGTCTCTGACCTCTTAAGATCTGCCAAATGTGATGTCAACAGCAGACTTTAAGTAACAGCTGGCCCTGAAGGCATCAGAATCTGGGAAGCCCTGGAGTCAGGGTGGAAAGTGGGGTCTCTGAAGGTAAGTGGAGCCTACTTGGATCATCTCCTGTTCTTCTTCAGCTCTGTGACCTCAGGCTGCCTTAGTTTCCTGATGTGTGAGGTGCAGTGCTATTCTGGAAGAAGAGGTAATTGTAAAAAGTTGTGTCATCATCATCCAAACTTGGCAACAGTAGACCTTCATGCAGCATTTTTGTGGTGCTGTATCACAGCCACGGCCCAGTGGAGTTTAAGATGAATTCTACAGAAGGGCCCTGTCCAGTTTCCACTGGCATCTCTCCTGCATTTAGGCAATGATGGTAGGAGTCACATTGTGGCGGGTGTTTGACATAAAGGCGAGACTTTTGGGGGCCAGAGCAGTGTTCCTCTTGTCCTCGGCTAGGCTGCTGCTCACCCAATCCAGATGTCCCTCATATTGTTTGTGTGTGTGTCTGTGATTAGTCTGCCCTACAGGGGCATTGCTGGTGGACAAAGTCAAGACAAATGCATTTAACTATGCTTTAAGGGGCAGAGCCTTAGGTCCCATAGAGAGACTTGCACAAAACATGTACCTAGAAGGGGGAGGATCCTACATCTAAGAATGGTACTTGGATGGGCTTAGGCCTGTTGTCAGATTCCTGGAGGAACTTTTCTGAAATTGGTCCCCAGGATTTCAAGGCCTTGGCAGGTATTTTGCAAGGTTCTGTAGTCAGGTACTTGAGGGAAACCTTGGATCAACCACATTTCAAAACAGTTCTTTCCCACGGGCTCCCTAGCTTTTCATGTTCTATTGTGAACCTGGAAATGGTAAACTTACAGGAAAGCTTTGGAGAGTTCTGAGCAAGCCATGATACAATTGAAAATTTCAGCCAATGTAAATGTAGATACCATAACATAATGACTTTCCTTCACACAGTGCATACCATTTCTCAAACCTTTTTGGCCACAGAGTCTTTATTGGCAAAACACCTGTCACACAAAATATTCCAGAGGAAATCAGTCCCTGTCTTTTTCCGTGTTAGTGTGGACACTTAAGTCCCCAGCTCCTCTGGAAATGAGCTCTGCAGAAACACCTTGGAGTTAGGAACACAATCTCAGGCCCATCCAGGACCCTGAGTCAGAGTTTGCATTGTCACCAAGTTTCCTGATTGACATGATACATGTGACAGTGAGCTGCATGGAACACTATCCATAGTAAGTAACATAAACACATTTACTTGCAGACTCAGTGAGTGTTTAGCAAAAGGTCTTCCTGAGAACCCTATACTTAAAGATATCAGTGGAAGTGCTTTTAAGAGTGTTTGGGGGGTTGGGGGTTTAGCTCAAGTGGTAGAGTGCTTGCTGGGCAAGCACAAGGCCCTGAGTTCGATCCCCAGCATGCCGCCCCCCCCAAAAGAGTGTTTAGAAGAGTCCTCCTTATCTATAAGAATGATCTGAAATGATCTGATAATGGGACTTGAATAAAAGTGGTGGGGTGTGCATTTTGTGGAGACAGTTGGAGCTAGATTGGGCACAGGTTGATAAGGATGAAACCTGGCGACAGATATATGAAAAGAGGAAGGTCGCTGTTTGCTGTACTTCAGAAAATAAATTTCAATTTATTGACATTTTCTATAATAAAAAATTTAAAATTCAGTTCATGCCATACCTCTACTTAGAATTTTCCAAAGGCTTTTCATTCATTCATTATGATGTAATGTTTCTTAAGAAATGTTTATGCATGGTCTACTTTGTGGTAGGTGCTGCTACAGTCACTGAGTGTACAAAACCAAGGCACCTGTCTTTGTGAGGCTGCCTCAGGGAACAATGAGGACCAGTATTTGCTCATAGGGTAATGTCCTCGTACCCGAGGCCCTACCAGAGGCCAGTGTTTTTCCTGGTCTTCCACTTGTTGCCTTTTTCACTGTTTCATGGCCACCATCTTGTATTTCTGGAATAGCCGCCACCTGTGCCTACCTCAGGCCCTTTGTACTTGCTATTTTTTCTGATACTAATATTCTTTCCTTACATGTTCATGTGACTCGCTGCCTCACTCATCAGATTCTGGGGCCATATAGAGCCACTTCTGACCCTGTGTCATGGCTAAGTCGGCATTTGTTTTCTTCAGGCTCTTTACTGAGCTTCGACTTTTGTGGTGTACTGTTTGCTTCTCTATGGAGTGTTGCCCTCCCAACCTCAGGTCTCAGGAGGGAGGAAGCCAACACTCTAATTTCAGTTACCAGACACGCCAAGTTCCCAGTGGGTATTGCATGAATACTTGCGGAAACTGTGTGTTCAGATCACAGAGGGGATTCCAAAATTTTCCACTGAGGACCAGGTTCCTCTATTGATGTTCCACCTTGGCAGCCAGTTGCCTGCAGTCCCATGGCATGGCAAACCAGCCACTAGCTGACTTGATCTTCCCTTTACCCTCTGTTCTGCAGGTGGTGGATTCCCAGCTGGCGTGCATGATGAACGAGAACAGCATTGATTATATATCTCGTTTCAATGACCTGGCCCAAGAGCTGTCCATCACTGAGCCTGGCCGCCGAGAAGTTCTATTTGATGGTGGTGGAGGCGGCCCTTCCGTTGGGGATCTGTCACAGTAACCACGCCTTCTAGGGAGGGTGTTCTGGAGGCTGTAGAGAAGGCTTAGTGTGCTGGATGTCCTCACCTGAGGCAGATGAAATCATTTTCAATTTAGGGGAAGAAGGCAAGCCCAGAATCCCCAGAAGACTGTCTCTGAACCCCAGGGTATGCAGCATACAAGAACAGCTGTCCCAGTGCCCCATCCCAGCAAGTAGGGACCATAATGAGCTGAGCCAGGATAACCTCTGAGAAGGGCCAGTATCAGGAACTGCCCCATACTTCATCCTCCTGAGGGCTGTCCTGAGGTCTCCATGGCTATCCTACACTGCCTCCACTATGGCATTGGGCACCCCTGCAGGCTTCCTTTTGAGAGAAAGGGTGTGCTGTGACCTAGTTGTTGAATCCTTGGAGCTGTAATCTGTCTAAGGGAGATTCCAGGCTGTTGCTTTCTTTCTAACATCCTTACAATCCCGAGGGGGACAGTGGGTGTAGCCTGGGCTCCTGTGTGGTGTGATATCTACACCCTGAGATTGCCAACACTTCAAGGGATGCTCTGATAATGGGTTAGAGGAGGGTCCCAGGGCAGTATAATCAGTGCCATCTCCCCAGAATACTGCTGCTTGCCTAGTGCTTTTCGCACCATAAGTTTTGTTCTGCTGGCATAACAGAAGGAGAAAGGGAATCATGTCTTATGCAGGTTGCATGGACGTTTTTTAGGATTCTACTAAGCTGGTTGAAAATGTTTTTCTTGTTTTTAAGAATTGAGAGACATTGACAAGGAAGAACAGAATCCTCTATCTGGTTTCCTTCCTATGTCCCTATGCAGGTTCATCCTAGGTGATTTGTTTTTCTCTCTACTGAGCTCACCCCAAAGCACTAATATGACTACAGACAAGACTTTCCTTGTACCTTCTTTAGTCTTTCATGTGTTACTGTTTGGCACCTGAGACAGATCTGCCTCTGTAGGGAAGGCCTTCCAGAGCCTTCCTCCTTTTGCTGATTTGGCACAGATTGTGCCTAACACATACAATGAGTCCCTCACATATGCCTTTGCCTCCACACCTCAAGGAGCTTAGCGAGGATTTAGATGTTCAGGTGTAGCCAGAGTTCACCAACCCATGGCTTTCTGGTGATTCCCACCTGGAGCCCCAAGGTGGCCAGTAGTTACAACTGCAGATGGTCCAGCATCCAGTCTTCCCTAGAAGGGGCCAATGTGGGCTCCTTTTTCTTCTCAGCCTCAGGAGATCCAACCGCACAAATCACACGTCATATCTTATATGGCAGTGGTGTGGGTAGGTGATGCCCATGTCGCCCCCTCCCCTGTTCACCCTCTACCCAGCAATCAGGATTATCATTTCTAACCCACCTGAACCTGCCACCCTTTCTGCTCCCCTCCCCTCCCTCACTTGTAGGGTTACCCTTAAAGACAGACCCAGCCACCACTGGCTTCTGTCCCCATCTGTAGTGAAAAAAGGAGACAGTATACGATGAGAGGAAAGGCAACTCGTGTAGACCCTCTGCATCTTGTCATCTCACTGCTGCCACTGTAGAGTACAAGCATCAGTAGAGGAAATAGGAGTGGCAGCTCTAGAAAGCAGCTTCCTTCTTTTGCCTCACACATTCCTCCTGGTGCTTCCCTCCTCCAGATTTTTTTTCCTTTTTTGCAGTAGTAGGGATTGAATACAGGGCCTTCAGTCTGAGCTACTTCCCCAGCCATTTCATTTCATTGACGGGGGTCTCACTAAGTTGCCCAGGATGGGTTTGAACTTGTGATCCTCCTCTCTTAGCCTCTCAGAGTGCTGGGATTACAGGTATGTACCACCATGCCCTGCTCCTCCAGATTTTGAAAGTCTATGCTATAGTTCCCTGACAGTCTGTAGTCCCTAAGCCCCGAAGGAATGAGAACAGAAACACGATACTTTATTAGGAGATAGATGGCTGTGTTTGAACTAGGGTATCTTGTGTTTTGTGCCTAATATCAGCTTTCTGAGGCTAGCACCACCCTGAGCTGAAGATCACTACATGTCTCCATCTGGTCTGCAGAAGGTTAGGATGCCAGGCTGACCTTGGGCCACTGCTAGCTTCCTTATACTCTGAGACCAGAGATGCTGGCATTGTGCCCAGTGGCCACATGCACTGTGCTGGGCAGTCCCAATCGCAAGCTGATTCCCATCCGCATCTATTATCCTGTGACCTCTAAAAAGAGTAAAACTCTAGAGATCATAGGCTTTTTATGTGGCTGCACCATCCACTCTGGCAAAGACTGGGCTTGGGAGCTACCAACTACAGCCGTTGTTACCCAGTGGCAGGCAGACTAGGGAGTGAAGTAAACTCACCATCTGTCCTACAGTCAGTCTGATGGATTTCTGTAGCAGCCAGACAGGTATTCTCATTTGCTTGCTATGTTTAGAGGAAAATGCTGTCATTCATAGCAGAGAAAACAGTAGATGTCTTTTCTCTCAGCTTAAATGAATGTGTATAAAATAAAACTGTTAAAGGATGGAATTTTCAAAAGACTCAGTGGAGAAGCTCCCCAGGTTCTTTAACTTCTCTGCCATTCCAGCAGAGTTGTGATAATAGTCTAGTGTGAACCTGTGACATCTCCTGTGCATTCGAGCACATGTGATTGAGTCATGATCAGTTTCTTAGAAAAATCTTTCCCTGATCTCTTTAGGTTTCTGGAATCTTTTTGCTGATTCGTCTTTTCTAAAGATTGACACCTCTGGTGTCAAAGAAGTTGGTGTTTGGTGTTAATTCTTTACTCCAAATACAAAGGAATGAGCATTCCATCCTCAGGAAGACCTAGAGCCACGTTGAAGTTCATATTTCATTTTTCTGTATCCTGTAGGGTAAGAGTATTGGTCAGGGAGTGGGCATCTTTGGGGAGATTTCACCAATCTGTCAAGCCTGGTTTTCTGCACCTCCAGGATCTTAGTTTTGGATTCCTGTTCTTTTTCATTCTATGTGATGGCCTCACTGCTAGAAGAGGTCCTTTTCAGCTCACTAGCATCTTTAATTAGACTACACCATTGAGTCCAAACTTGTTCTGCAGGGCACTGGAAACAAGTGAGGAGGGAAATAGTTGTATCTGCTTTTTAAACACCGGGGTCTTTTGGATGTGTTTGTAAGGAAATACAGCACTTTCTCTTAAGGGAAAAGAAAAAATTTATAAAGGAAAAAAGGAAGAAACCCACAGTACACCTTTCCCAGCTGTCTGAATTCTCCCAATTTCCCAGTAACTCACGGACCCTGTGAGATCAGTCCTATCTTGGAAGCACTACACCAACCCACCCTTGCATTGTCAGATGGGATTCCTGGTTGTAGTCTGTGGTGTGGGCCGCAGAACTCAGTGCTGTTTGCTTTAATAATTGTTAAGCCATATCATCTAAGATTTCTGGCTTGTTTGAGATGTGAATTTGTTTTATAGATTATAAATATACATATACAGTGTATGTATAAAGCAGAATGCCTGTCCTTCCTGATTATTTTTTGTACCATATTGTAAATTATATTATTTATTCTTTACCAATTTGGGAATAAAAGGTGTTTTGGTTATTTAATATAATAAAAACTGGTAAACTTATGTGTAAATTTCCAGTTCAACTTGTAAATGTTTTTATTGTGCAGAAATACATACTAATACTTGATTTAACAATTTTCTTGTGCTTCTGTTTTTAATGACAGAGTGCTCTGGTGAGACCTGACGTGGGCAAGTGTAGCGGAAGTGCAGCCCACATCTTACATGTTAGGCAGGTGTTTCGCACACCCGCGAGTTCTGGGAGCCTTGGGAATGGGCAGGTGTGTGTGGTTCCAGTACTCGTGCGTTCGCGGAGCCCTGTGGGTGGGCAGGTGTGGCCAACGTTCAACCAACGGATTCGGCTCAACGAGGGGGAGGTGCCATTTTGAGTCCTCACTTCCTCCCGTGGACACTGCAGAGGGCGCCAGTGTCTCCTGCGTCCCGGAAACCGCCTCGTTCCCCTCGGCCGGAGCAGAAGGAACTCGGTTCTTGGCGGGGCTTGCACCGAAGGGACATGCCCACGGATAGAGGGCGGGCCGAGTCACGGAGCAATGCCTGCGCTCGGGATCGTGAGTGGCGTCTGCTGTGGCCAATCGACTGTGAGCACGAGCCAACCTGCCCCGGCCTCCTCTCGTTGGGGGGTGGGCCCTGTGCCACGATTGGCTGTAATGGCGAGATTGGCGCACGCTCCCTCCAACGGGCGTAGGTGAGTCTGGATACCTGCGCCGGGCCGGGCGGGAACCGCGGCAGGGCGTCTGAAGAAGCGCGGGGCGGCGGTCGACATGTTCCAGGGCGCGGATGGGGAGGCCGGCCGAGCAGGGTCCAGGTGCGCGGGTGCAGACGCGGGGTAGCAGCCACGTGGCGGGTAGGGGCCAAAAGACCTCTCAAACGTGCCGGAGCGGAGAATACCGGGTCCTCTCGGAGTTCGGGCGCGTCCAGACGTCGGCAGAGGCCCGGCCTTCCTGGAGGCTACAAGGCGGGCGCGGGCCGAGCCTTCTCGCCTGTCTGGTTGCTCTGTACCCCCCCCCCATGATCTTTAGGCGTGGCCGAATTAGGGCACCTTCCCTACATGTTCCTGACCGGGACGAAGGGTCCCTCCTAGGGGTACTGACTGCTGAGTGTCTGCCATGTCCGCCCTAAACGGGGCGGGCCGGAATGAGTCAAGTTTTGAGTGAGTGATACCGGGGCCTCGGCCTCAGTACCCTCTGAATGACATCCACTTTCCACGTCCTCTGGGTCTGAGCTGCCCGCACTAATGACCACAAAGTGGCGGTTTAGTGGGTATCCACCAGGGTAAGGTGGACTTTATGAGCTGAACAGCAGTCATTCTTTGGAGAAGATATTGGAGAAAAATTAGACGTGGAGAGTGAAAAGTAGCCTTTTTTCATTGGATGATGGAGTGTTATTGGTAGGGGAACCCGCGGGAAGCTGTGTTTTGGCGGGGGTCCTCCCTGGGTGCAGGATAGGATAGGTTCTTGCCACACTGGTGCCTCCTGGATTACACTTGGTTTTGCCCTAAAGGGAATCAAACTGCCTCTCTGTACGATTACCCTTCCAGATTTTCCCGTCCTCTGACCCCGTTGTCTTCTGTTTGGTTGCTGAGGTATTATTTTGTGTTAAGGGATTTTGAAACTGTAAATGCATTGTTTTAGCCATTATTAGTCTAAAGTCTTTTAAAATGTAAAATTGATATTTTTGAAGATTTTATTCCAAGTCTGTTTCACATAGCTTCTCCCCAAACCTGACCAATCCTCAAAAACTTTTCTGAAACTGGGGACGTTGTATTGGAGGGAGGATCAGGGCCTTCAAGGTGAGAGCTATATGTCAGTGGTAGAGTACTTGCCTATAATGCTCGAATCCCTGGGTTCAATGCGGGTGGGGAGGCTCCAGGTGAGAGTTCTTTTGTGTTCTCTGCCTCTCCAGTACCACAGTCCACTACAGCTGAGCTGTCTGGGCTTTCTTGGCATTTGACCCTTGCTTTCTTTTTGTGTACTTTGAATATCTTTACTGAAATATGTTGAAGAGCTACTACAAAACCAAAAAATAATTGTGATGTACCCCACATTGTGAATTTGACCTTAGTTATCTTCAGCTGGCTTGTACTCCCCTCCCCCTTAGTATCATAGTGATAACTGCTGCTTGGAGCTTCCAGAAGGCCACACTGCACCATTGTTGTGGCCCTATTTTCATTGAAAGGCCTATTGAACTCTTGGTCCCCATTTATGTGAGACCCTGCTGGGGCAGCCTTGCCACTTGCTTGACTGTTGGAAGCAATGAAACCTGTTGTGCTGACCTCAAATGCCTTTGTGATGGAGATGGCCACTGCCCCTTCCCAAGTGACCAGGCCTCTGTGCACCGTAATCTCTGCCACTATTCCTGTTCTATACTTGTTTACTCATAAAATTCATAAAGCTACACAGAACAGTATTAAATGTATTTAATATATTTCCACCATCCTCATATTAACATTTCATTTCAAGTAACTGCCACAGCCCTCCTGTGACTGACCACTGACTCATTTTGAGCCTCACCTCTTACAGAAGTGGCTTTTTTTTTTTTTTAATTTTATTTTTTCAGAAGTGGCTTTAAAGTTCAAAGAATACTTGGTGCTTCTGTCATGTCACTCATATAGAACATTTAAACCATCAGCAGACAAAACTGGCTTTCCCATTAACTGTGAAGCTCAGACTTGCTCTTATTAATTTTTTTTTTTTCCCTCTGAGGTCTGGCACAGGGTTGCCAGTGATTGGTGCTCAGATATGTGAGAGCGAGAGGGAACTTGGGAGATGCTAAGAGTGTAGAGTGTGAATGTGCTAATCTGGTCTGACAGGACCCTGTGGGTTTGAAAGACAGCCATCTTCCAAATAAATCAGTAAGGTAAGGATTTCAACTCATGCTAGCATGAGACATCATACTGAATTCAGTTTAGTTATAAAGATTACAGATCTCCAGCTGTTTTTCCAAAGAGATGACTGAGGACCCAAGCATGTTAGACCTACTACAACCATCCAAGAAAAATATGGAAGATGATCAAGGCTGTGTGATCTATAAATGGATACTGAAGTCATGTGGCTTTACTGACTCCACCAAAAACATGCTTGACCTAATACCTGTCTAATTTAAACCCGGTTGTTTTTTTTGTTTTTTAATTTCAAACTGGGTGGTGGCATTGGACTGTAATCCCAGCTACTTGGAGGGTTGAAGCAGGAGGATCAGATGTTTGAGCCAGCCTGGGCAATTTAGTGAGACCCTGTCTCAGAATTTTAAAAAAAGTGATGGGGATGCAGCTCAAGGGCAGTAGAGTGCTTGCCTAGTATGCATAGTGCCCTAGGTTCAATCCCTAGTACCACCAAAAAAAAAACCTTAACTAGTAGTGCGTGCTAATTATGTATATGCTAATTAAAGTTAATGTTAACCTGCTGTAACTCAATTTGGCTGTCGTAGGGAAACTAATTTTACTTATGAGAGACTATAGGAGTAATTTCAAAATACACAGAATTTTAGAGATTTTTTGGCATAACTAAGATACAAAAATCTTTCAAGGGAACCTTAATGGCAGTAAATGAAGTAAACTGTTCATACCAGCTTTAAATAATTGTGCTATGTGATTTGTCCATAGACATTGAAGTACTAGTGCCCTGTCTAGCTATACCATAGTCCTGCATAGTGGCAGGCTTCTAGGCCAGGCATCAGTAACTCATGTTTGTTCTATGTGTGTAGAGCCATGAAACCCCCAGGAGGAGAATCGAGCAATCTTTTTGGAAGTCTAGAAGAAGCTGTTCCTTCAAACAGGCCTAATAGGATGGCATCTAATATTTTTGGACCAACTGAAGAACCTCAGAACATACCCAAGAGGACAAATCCTCCAGGTATGGATCTTTGTAAATCCTAGATCCATTGGCCTCTATCTGTTCTCTTTTCTGTTCTTTTGAAAATATGTTCTATTTCTTTATACCAGTCCTTTCAGATATTTTCTTGTGTAGGTTATCCCTTGGTGTCAGAGTTCTAAAATGAAAGGAAGACCTTCTTGGTGTCACTTTCTCCACTGAAGGTGGTTCAGGCACTCTTGGTTGGTTTTTGGTTTTTGCTTTTTGTTGTGTTTGTTACATGGTATTGGGGGTTGAACCCAGGGCCTTTGCACTGAGCTATATCCCCAGCCCTTTGTAAAATTTTTATTTTGAGACAGGGTCTTGGTAAATTGCCTAGGCTGGATTGAAGTTGTGATCTTCCTACTTTAGCCTTGCAGAGTGCTGGGATTATAGGCGTGCACCACTGTGCTTGGCTCAAGCACTCTTGAATGCTTGACAGGGTTGAGTGAAATTGCTAAGGGTACCAAGGTGATTGGTGGGATTCCAGTGCTTGCACCTCTTGAGACTCCTTAGATTGCATGCATATTTCTGTGCATTTAAACCTTTTTCTTAGGGATGGAGATTATTTTTAATCTCATTTTAGGAGAATTGAAACTCTAGACAGAATTAGTCTAGTACATATCAATACAGTTTTTCAGTACTTACTCTTGTCTAGTGGTTACAGAGGGAGAGAATTTTTGAAAGGCTTCTCTTGGATGATAGACATCTTGATGGGTAACCACACACAGTGATAGTTACCAAGTACTTTTACCCCGTTTATTCATGAGAAGAAAGCAAGGCTTGTTCTAGCCTTAAATTATTTGAGAGCCACACATGGCAGTCAGTATGCTAGAACCAGAGCTGGAACTGCTTCCTTGTGTCAATTTTGGATACAGATATTTTTTGACCAAATGTAGAAGAACAAAAACACTAGGTACAAAAGACAGATTTTTGGAGGGATTGGGAATTTAGTTCAAGTGGTAGAGCGCTTGCCTAGCAAGCACAAGCCTCTGAGTTCAGTCCCCAGCACACACATACAAAAAGATTTTTGGTTGGTTGTTAGGGGGAGGGAATGATGTTGCTTTTAGATACAGTTTATAGTAGGGAACGCAGTGGTTCTTATTAAGTGAATAAGATTGTCGTTGTTTCCAGTTCTGAACTGAGGGCCAGGGAGTCAGCCTTGCACATCTTTTTGTGTGTTTAAGTTAGAACCAAATCTGAAGCACTTGCAAGTGTGGGACCCAGCTCACTTGGCACGTGCTCATCGGAGTCATGTCTAGACTTGTCTGTAGATCTGTCTCCCTAGTATTTTGGGTTCCCTGGAAAGCACAGTGGTGCTGCTTTGCTCTTGTGCCCCCCATGTGCTCCGTTTGCAGTGGGGCGCTGGGGCGTCTTAGCTGCCCTTACTAGGGTTTTGCAGCTTGTAGTTGTGGTTTGTTTTCCATACTATCAAGTATTCTCTGAAGCCTGAAAGCACACAACTGCTAGATGTATCCATCACCAGAGAGCTAGGTCCTGCCTAGTCACACAGACTTAGTCCTGCTGCCAACACTCTGATTAGGCCCTGATTGAGAAAATATGCAAAAGGAAGTTCACCAGCGTGTTTGAGCCCCACAGTTAGTTATTGGCAGAACTGACCTTTGGATCTGCGTTTTCCTGACCTCAGAGTTCATGCTCTAAACTTACCTCCTGAATACATCCGTTGGGATAAATTTCTCAAAATGGAATTGTTGGATTGGTGTTGTAGTTTTGTCCTGAGAACTTTTCTGTGTTTTCACAATTTCATTTTTTAAAAAAAATTTAGTGTCTTTGACCAAAATCTTCAAGTTGTGGGAGTTTTTCCCATTTTAATAAAAAAGGCTGAATGGACATTTTTAAAAATATGTAAGCCTTGTTCATAGTCACATGCCTGTAATCTCATCTAACCTCAGGAGTCTGATGCAGGAGGATTGCAAGTTCAAGGCTAGCTTGGGCAACTTAGGGAGACTCTGTCTCAAAATAAAAAAGATGGTTGGGGGTGTAACTCGTTGTTAGTCCCCCTGGGTTTGATCCCCAGTACTTCAGAGAGAAAAAAAATATTATGTAAGCTTTTGAGGAGTCTAGGACCAATGCAGCAGGGGTAAGGACCCTCTCTTGACCATGGTCCAGACACATTTGCTGGCAGACTGTGCTGTGAGACCACTTCACCTGAACAGCTGGTATAGCCTTACTGGTAATCCTTGGTGGGTATCATTATTACTTTTTTAAAATTGAAGAGGTAGGGGTTGGGGGCTTAGCACAAATGGTAGAGCACTTGCCTAGCAAGCACCACCCCCCAAAAAGAAAGAAAGAAAAAGAAAATTGAAGGGGTAATACACCAGAAGGTAAAGTAACTTGCCTGAGGTTATACAGTTAATAAGTGACTGAGCAGAGACTCTGACCCTGACATTCTGGCCACAGAAAGGTACAGGTACATAGTTTCTTACAGAGGGTGTCTCACTTAAGGTTTTATCGCTCCAAAAAGACGAAGTCCCTTGCCTGAGCCTCCGCTTGCTATGTGCTGTTACAGTCCTCTCTGTAGCTGTTGTACATACTCCTAGAAGCTGAGGCCTTTCAGAAGGCTGCTCTGCTTTATGCCCCTCCTTTGTTTGTCATGTGGTGCCTGAGTCCTATGGCAGCAGCATGGTTATCTAAGAAGTAACTGTTTAAGATGTTCTTTAAAAAAAAAAAAAAAAAGGGCTAGGAATATAGGTTAGTGTGAAGACCCTGGGTCCAGTCCCCGGTACCACAGTGTTTTGGTTTCTTTTCTTTTAGTGCTAAGGATTGAACATTGAGCTACATCCCCAGCCCCATTTTGTTTTTAAATTTTATACTTTGAGGTAAGGCCAAGTAACTTACATGCAGTTGTACAGCCAGCTTGTGTGGTATCTTCTTTCCTCTTGTAGATGATAACTTGGCTCACCAGCACTGATTTTTGATAACATCTTCTGTATTTAGCATAGTGCTCTGCTAGGGTGTGTGGCGTCTGCTAAATGAAGACACGAAGCTCAGTTGTTATCATACTGTAGCCATCTTTCTTCCAGGCATTTTTGTGTATGAAGCTATGAGATGCACATTTTCTTTTTTTTTTTAATAGATCTTTTATTTTTTTTAATTTTTTTATTTTATTTTAATGGTACATTTTTATTTTAATGGTACATATTGATAACATTTATCATAGGGAATTTATACCTATACATGATACATCTTGTTGCTTCTTTTTTTCCCATTCCCTTCCCCTCACCCCCTCCTCCCTCCCTATTTACAAAAGATTTGTTTCCATTTTTTCCTTCCATTTCTTATTTCTCTTGACCCTCTGTTCCTTTCCCCCTCCCTTGTTCCCTTTCCCATTTGGACATTTTCTTCCCTTTCCCAATATAATACATTTTAGTCTTTATTTACACTTCATTTTCTCACACCAGAGAAACTATGCGGTATTTAAACATGTGTGTCCGATTTATTTCACTTAAGAGTATGGTCTCAAGATGCATCCATTTACCTAGGAATATCTCAAGCTTATCATTCTTTATGGCAGAGTAGCACTCCGTTGTATAAAAAAACCACATTTTCTTAATCTATTCTGCTATTGATGGGCATTTGGGCTGCTTCCACGATTTAGCTATTATAAACTGTGCTGCTATAAACATGGGTGTGCATATATCCCTGCGGTATAATGATTTTAATTCTTTTGGGAAGATACCAAGAAGTGGAATAGCTGGGTCAAATGGAATCTCTAGTCCTAGATCCCTGAGGAATCTCCACACTGATTTTCATAGCGGTTGTACCAGTCTACATTCCCACCAACAGTGGAGAAAGGTTCCTTTTTGAGATGCACATTTTCATCACAGCTTGTTAACTCACTCAGCAGCAAAGATGTTAACATGTCCGTGAACTGCTGACATTTTTAGTTGTTACCTTAAGTTCCAGCCAGAAGGAGGTCAGAATGGCTGTAAATGTTATTTTCTAGATTACAGGTTTGCCTTGAATAGGACATGCTATTAACTTCAGAACTCTGTGTGAACTAAACATTTAGCTCTTTACATATAATCTACTGAAAAACTTTTTGTTAGTTTAATGAAGAATTGACTGCAGGGCTAAAGAAACTTCTGAGGGAGATTGTACTGTTTTATTCCCTTTCCTTTCTAGAGACCAGCTAAGGTCTAGACCTGAAGGCTGCAACAGGCCCCAGGTAAAGGGGGTTGGCTGGGACATAAGTCTTTGTGGGCAGTTTTAGAGTCTGCTCATTCTACCCTGTTTGCTTGGAACTCAGGACTGGTACCAGGATGCTTGGAGCGGGGAGGTCTTTGCAGTGATAAATGTGGCGGGGAGGGTCAGGTAGGTGTTCTGGTGTTCATTGTTCTGTGATTATATCTGCAGGAGGGAAAGGAAGTGGAATCTTTGATGAATCAACTCCTGTGCAGACCCGACAACGTCTGAACCCACCTGGTGGGAAGGCTAGTGACATTTTTGGTTCCCCAGTCACTGCAACTTCACCCTTGGCACACCCAAACAAACCCAAGGTATGGACCCTATTCCTATAGCAGAAATGAAAGGGAATAAGTAAGCCAAGTCCTCTTTAGAAAAGGCTCCAAGGCAGGTGTAACTACTTATCAGGAAGAGAAAATGTGGACATTGATTTTTTTTTCCCAGGTGCAATCATTAGTTGGGTTTGAAATCTTCCCTGAGTTACCCAGGAACACAGTTGGACCTCATGATTACTGGAACCTTGGAGGGAGTCATCTGTGTCCGGAGCAGCAGAAATCACTGCAGGGAGCCAAGCTGCTATTCACCAGGCTGCCTAAGGAATGATGACTGAGCACTCAGCATAGGTGTTCATCCTTCATAATTTTTCACTATCCATTTTGGAAGAGAAAGATAATTGCTTTTGTTTTTTTGAGAACAGGATCTTACTACGTATCCCAGGCAGACCTTGAACTCAACAATTTTCCTGTCTCAGCTGCCTGTGAGCCGCAGTTACAGGCTTGTGCCACCATACCTGACTAAAATGATGGCTTTTATTGGTTATTTCCCTACACACAGTTGAGGTTTTGTACTTATTTTCTCCGTGAATCTATGGTATTTGACTAAAGCATAGCTGGCATCTCTGATGCAATAAAGTTGCCCTTGGAATGAGATGAGCATGGTCTCCTCACCTACAGTGCCAGCTCAGAGGCTGCTGGAACATAGAATGGCTGAGCAGTATGACTTTGGATATGGCCTTAGGAAGTATTGGTGAGATCTGAGAACTTCCTGGGCTAAGATATGGCCTTGACCAAAACCAGTCCTGGCTTCCCTGAGTCCCAGAGTCTGCACAGCCCTAGACCGAAGGTTTATTGGTTTGAATGATAGCAGAACTTTTCCAGGGCTTCCTTTATCCAGAACTCATCAGTAATGAAGGTTAGGACTTTATTATTGCCAAAATAATTAGCAGTCTTTTTTTTTTTTTTTTTTTTTTTTTTTTCTTAACAAGAGCACATAATCCACTTTTATTTTCCATTAGTTTAAATTCTCGAGGAATACAGCATCACACAGATTCGGTGTCCAATGGCCTTAGCAGGAAGGTTACTTCAGAATTTGGCACAAACCATACCGCTGTTCCCGTGGGCCTGAGTTACCTTTCCTCAGATCACTCTGGTTTTGTTTGGTTTGCCACCTGGAGTCACTGTGTTGTTTTTTGCTTTGTACGTATAAGCACATCTTTTGCCCAAGTAGAATTCAGTTTCATTACGAGCATAAACACCTTCAATTTTAAAAAGAGCTGTGTGTTCCCTTTGGTTCCAGAGACCCCGCTTATAGCCAGCAAAGATGGCCTTGTACCACAGCCTTCTAGACATATTTGCCTTTTGAAGTCCTGTTCCCAGGAGGCCTCCATAGGCTCCAAGATGGCGCAAAGAACAGCAGTCTTTTAAAGTATTTGCTTTTCCACCTTATCTGTGGTGAAAAGTTAGGGTTTGATTCTCTAAAACAAAGCAACCATTTTTAGAGTTACTTCTGCATGTACCATTGCTGCACTCTTACTGCTTTACATCTCAGAAGATGGCACACTGCAGACCTGAAATGGGAGTGAGTGAGAAAGCCTGGCCAGGGCCAGCCTACATCTCCCGTGTTGGACTATGTGCAGTGATGTCTGTTTCCAGGTTGGAGTCTCATGGACCTTAAATGGGTACTAGACTGTAGTGCTGATTTCAAAGAGACCATTTGCGGGGGTCCGCCATACTTTGGCTAACCCTGAAATGTCCTAAAGGTCAGCAGTTCTCCACTAAGTTAGGAGCCCATATAGTTGAACACAGGAAAGAGTTTTGGATTCACACAATTTAGTGAATGGTTTGGGTGGAGGAGTATGGGCTGTTGGTACAACTGGGGTAATTGCAATGGGTTAAATTCACCAACTATTTAGAATTTATGGGTTCAAAAAATCCAATTAGAGAGTTCTAGAAAATGCCAGAGAATCAGCTCATTGTTATGAAATCTAAAAGAGGATAAAATGGAGTATTCAACCAGCATTTCCTGCATGAGATACTTATTTGTCAGGATAGCAGCTGTACTCCAGGAGCAAGGCATACTGGTACAGTGCTGTAATTATAGGTACTTAAGAGGCTGAGGCAGGAGAATCTCAAGTTTCTTATTGAGGGTAACATATTGAGACCTCAGGGGGAAAAAAGTATTATACTTCAGGTTGTAAACAGAGTAGGATTAGCACAGTATCACTATTTGGCAAACTTGTGATGATCATCAGTGACTGCTAACAGCACAAAATGAGACAGCCAACAGTTATGGCTCCATACTAGAAGTTCATATAGACTACCTCAAAGGTTAGCCCAAAACTGGGCATGGTAGTACATACTTGTAATCCCAGCTACTGGGAAGGCTGAGGCATGGTGATTGCAAGCCTGTGCAATTTAGGGAGACCCCCATCTCAAAATATAAAAGGGTTGGGGATGTAGCTCAGTTCAATGATTGTTTAGCATGTGTAAGGTCCTAGATTCAATCCCTAGTACCAAAAAAATAACAATCATTATTAAGCAGGACTCATTAAAGTCAAATATTGACTTTACACTGATGCACTCAAAATAATGCAATATGTAGGAAGCTGCATGAGAAATGATAAAGGGAGATCTTGGAGATTAAATAGAGAAAGGGACTGGAGGAGGTATAGGTCTGTGGTAGAGTGCTTGCCTAGTGTGTGTGAGTCCCGGTTTGGATTCCAAGCACTGCAGGAGAAAAAAGGAAGGGGGGAAGGAAGGAGAGAAGAGACTTGTAGTGCTTAACAAAGTCTCAATACTACTTTTCATAGAAATGGAAAAACCCTACCCAAAAATTCATATGGAATCTCAAGGTGTACCCCCCACAAATACCAAAACAGTCCTAAAAAAAACATTGGATGCTCCTGCTTCCCAATTCCAAATCTTAGTGCAAAGGAGCAGGAATGCAAGCAACATTATACTAACTTAAGGACAGACATTTTGAGTAGTAGAATAGAATTTGGAACTGAGAAACTCTCAGCCAGACATAATGGCACACTTGTACCTCTAGCATGCTGGGTACCTGAGGCACGAGGATCAAAGGTTCAACCCTAACCTGGGCAACTTAGTGTTACTCTGTCCCAAAATTAAAAATTAAAAAAGGAAATGAACAAACAAGCTTTAATATATATGCTCAGTCGGGTGTCGTTGTTTTTGTTGTTTTTTCTACTCGAATCATATAATGAGAAAAGAAGTTACTTTGACACATCGTGTTGGGGAAATTGGGTATGCACATGGAAAAAAAAATGGAATCTTTACTGTATACCATATTAAAAAAGGAATTCAAAAGGCTTCAATTTAAGAGCTAAAACTATAAAATTCTTATGAGATGGGCATGATGGCACACGCCTGTAATCCCAGCACTCAGGAGGCTGAGGCAGGAGGATCCTTGCAAGATTAAGGCCAGCCTGGGCCCCATGAACTACAGTGCAAGGCCAGCCTGAACTACATAATGAGACTCTATCTCAAAAAAAAAATTCTTAATGTATGACACCAAAACCACAGGCAAGCCAGGTGTGGTAGTGCATGCCTGTAATCTCAGCACTTGGGAGGATAAGGCAGGAGGATCACTGTGAGTTTGAGGCCAGCCTGGACTACATATCAAGACCCTGTCTCAAAAAAAAAGCCCACAGGCAATAAAATAAAAAATAAATCGAACTTTCTTAAAATTAAAACCTTGGTGCATCACAAGGACACTATCAGGACAAAGACAAGCCACAGGATGGATGGAAGTATTTCCAAATTGCATGCTTGATTATGGTTACTGTATGGAATATATAAAGAACTGTTAGGATTCAACAACAAAAAAGACAATCCAATTCAAAAATGGGCAATAGATGGGCTGGGGATTTAGCTTAGTGGTTAGAGTGCTTGCCTAGCAAGCACAAGGCCCTGAGTTCAATCCCCAGCACCCAAAAAAAAAACAAAAACAAAATATGGGCAATAGATTGAATATATTTCTCCAAACAAGCTACACATACAAAAAAAAAGAAGCTGTACAAAAGGCAGATACGTACATTAAAAAATGCACGGCTTCCATAATCATTAAGAAAATGCAAGTCAGAAACCACAGTGAAGTACCATGTCATCGTGCCTCCTAGGAATCATGGAAAATAACCAGCGTTGGTGGTGGTGTAGAGAGATCAGAACCCTCATACATTGCAGGTGGGAATGCAAAAATGGTGTGGCATCTTTGGAAGACTTTGGCAGTTGTTCAAAATGTTTTTCAGCAATTTCACTCTTACGTACCCGAAAAATTTGAAAACAGGAAATCAAACAGATACTTGCACACCTGTTTTCATAGCAGCATTATTTACAGTGGCCCAGGTGGAACCAACCCAAGTATCTATAAACTGACAAGTGGATAAACAAAATGTATGGTCATACAGTTGAATGTTATGCAGTCAAAAGAATGATGTTTTGATATGTGCTACAATGTGGCTGAGCCTTGAAAATATTATGTTGGTGTTTTAAAATATGACTGATTTAAGAAATGACTATCTGGGCATGGTGGCACATGTCTATAATCTCAACACTCTGGGAATTTAAGTCAGGAAGATTATAAATTCAAGGCTAGCCTTTGGCAGTTTAGTGAGAGTTTTTCTCAAAGACTGGAGGTATAGCTCGGGGATAGAGCACTTACATAGCATGGGCAAGGCCCTAGGTTCAGACCGATATTGCAAAAATTTTTATTTTTAAATAACATTAAAAACCTGTTTGTGCCCAGTTTTTCATTACCCAGTGGGATGAAGGTAGAAAGTTTCTGAATTGGGCACTGACTTGATGGTTTGTCTTCTTGCAGGACCACATTCTTTTGTGTGAAGGAGAAGACCCCAAATCAGATCCTAAAGGTGAGCTGTTTCCTCCTCTTCTGTATAGCTTTGCTCCAGAAGAAGAGTTGCTGGTGTGCCTCAAAGAACAGAAGAGAGTATTTCTTGGCACTTTCCAAGCCTGCTGACCAGAACCAGCCTGGGCATATGTACTCTGAGAAGATTTAGTGTTTGAAGAAGGTGGGGAGGGGTGCAGTGGGTGTACACTTATCCTAAAACCTTAAGTTTTCTTCTTAGGTTTTCTTTCTAGTCATTGCTAATCAGCCTGGACCTAAGACCAAGGTATTGTCTTAATAGAAGTCCATCTCTGTCCTAAGGGCAGGAATCCAAAACCCCTAATAAACTCCTGGCCCAAGGGTAGAGCAGGCGGAACAGAGATCAGAGAGAAGAGTATAAAGAGAGGAAGAGGCAAGAGGCCTATGCATGGGGAAGGCCTCAGCCATTGTCTTACTCATCCCAGAACAAGTGGCTCAGGCTTCAGTATGGAGCTCAGACTTGAAGTTGCCCCATGGTTGTCTAAACTAAGGTTCAGATCTTTCCTTTGTAGGATCTGCCTTTGGGTCACTATTTCATTCAGCTGGTGACAGATACACCTGGGAATTGGCTTGTCCTTCTCATCTGTTCAAACACTCTCGATGAATAATGACTGGAAACTGCCTTGGCCTTGCTAAATCCCAGATAAGACATAGTCTCCTTTCTATACTCTCAGATAATTTGCTTTTTATATTTCAAATAGGAGAAATAGAAGTGGAGTATAATGAATGATACAAATAACTAACTAACTTAGAAGAAAACAAGAATCTTTTCCATCTTGGTACTGGGGATTGAACTCGGAGCCCACACACTGAGCTACATCTCTGACTTTTTTTTTTTTAATTTTTCAAACAAGACCTCTCTAGATAACTGAGTTGCTCCAGCTGGGTTCGAACTTAGGATCCTCCTGCCTCAACTTCCCAGAGTACTGGGATGACAGGTGTGCATCACCATGCCTGTCTTCAAGCAATGTTTGTAGTAGCCCTACCTGTGTGCTCAGTTCCAGAACGACATCTGTACACTAAGTTTCCGTGATGTAGGATGGAGAACCTGGCCTTGTTTTCTCCCCTTTTCTTGTCACCTGAATTTCTGACTAGCTCCTAGCTCCTCTGTGACACTGATTTCTGTTAACACAGCTTGCCTGGCAGGGCAGTGGCTGCCTCTAATGGACATTGTGCTGACTTTTTCCCACAGCTGCAACAAGAACCTCACCACGAGATGAGCTGGGGACAAAGGGCAGCTCAAGAGAAGTGGACCACACCAAGGAGCCAGAGCCCATGCCCACGGTTGACAACCATGAGCCCAGGCTGGGGCCACGGCCTCGCTCTCATAACAAGGTCCTGAACCCACCTGGAGGCAAATCCAGCATCTCCTTCTACTAAGAGAGGCTCCTGCTTTGCCTATAGCCAGACCAGAAACTCAAGATAGGGTATCAGATGTTATCATCTTCTTTAGCCCAAAAGAATGGGGTGGGAGGGTTTGTGTATGTATGAGGCTGGCTACTCAGAGGCTCTCCTGTGCTCCTGAGAGCTGCACTGAAGTCCATGCCTTCCTGACTGTTGAGGAACACATCTTTTGGGAAATAGTGGGACTCCATTGGGGTCTACCCATTTGTTGTTGCTGATGGAGCAGAACTCTAAGGTGGATGGGGGCAGGGAGATGGTGCAGGGCAATCGGAGGCTTGGCAGATTTTCCCTGTCCTTGCCTCTGTGGTCTGCTGACTGGGCCCCATAAAAGCTTTTGAAAGAAAACCATGACAACCTGTCCATTTCTGTGGGACAGAGGAAGTAAGCATGAGTAAAAACACTTAAGGCATTGGGAGTCTCTCTACAACCCCCTCTAGAGATCATCATGCTAGGTTCTTGTCACCAGTATGGCTCTTATTATTGAGCTTATTGTCAAACCCCAACATCTCCTTTTCATTTTATCCCCATTGTATTGTCCTACAGTCTCAGTTGCTCTTCCTTAGCAGCAGGCAACAAAACTGAGCAGTTGTCTTTGGTCTGGTGCTGTACGGAAGGTTTCTGTGCCCAGTTCCTGCATCTAGTTCTCTGGCCAGCTCTCATGGCAGCTATCTGCCTTTTTCTACAGGGACTTACTGTGGTTCTTGACATGCCAGGTTTGCTTGTGTTTCTTTTTTTCCCACTCATCAGCCTAATTCTAAGCCTTTGTTCCTCATTGATGATGTAGAGTTCTTTTGTCAAGCCACAGCTCTTTGTACATATGGGGCCCACTGGCCTCTGGGGGAGGGTTAAGATCTACTTGGTTACATTTGAGCATTGGGCTTATTCCAACTTTCCTGTGTTTCACTTTGTTCCTGTGTTTGGTGGGAAGAAAACATACTTGAGACCCTTGGGTTCTTAGGTTGATTTCTTTCATAATATCCAAAGAAGCTGTTTTTTTAAGAATCAGCTTCACGTAAATGCCTACAGACTCCATTTCTGACACCTTCCAGGAAAAAGTCCCTTAGGCACACCGAAGAGGAAGAAGAGCTGCTTGAACCACCTTTAGAAAGCTTTGCAGAGCCTCCAGGCCATATTCACAAACATTGCTCCTTAGACCAGGATGTTTAGTTTGGCAGCAGAGACAACCGTCATTCACTTTTGAAAATACAGAGCTGGCAGGAGTCATGTTGCTTCATTTGTCAGGCAGAGGTAATCCTGGAAGGGCTGCAACCTCAGTTTCCAGCTTCCTTCAAGATGACAGGAGAAGGTTAGATGGTGTAGCTACTGCTCTGATTGCTTACAAACCTCACACCAGGTGCTAGAAACCTCTTCATTACTAAACTTTGGAAAAGCAGCAGCTCTGCAGTCACACTCATGGCCTAGCTGTTTCTAAGTGCCTGTGGTTGCTGTACCAAGCTCTACTTCCTGTTCCTGACACATTGCAGGGGATCTACACATGGCTGTCAACCAAAGAGTTTTCCCCCTTCGCTTGTCCTGCAGACCTTGGAGCCAAGAGACACGAATTCCTTAAGTTGTCCTAGGAACTCAAATGGGGTGTGGTTCAGTCATTTATGAGACTGTCATTTTGAATTAAGGCATTAGTGTTTTCCCATTTAAAAAAAGTCCTAAATGATGCTGAGCTTTTTAAGTGCAAACACACTAACTTGTTTAACTTATAATAGTAAAAATGAACACCATTTGTGACTGTATTTTCTTAACAAGAAAATGATCTGTGAATTCCTTATTGGATTGCCAAGAAGAAATACAACATTAGTATACTGGCACCTGTTACCAGCCCAGTGCAAGGGAGGCTCCTATCCACCCACTGCCAGGAATTTCTGGTGGAAATGGGGAAGTGCAACCTATGGCAGTGGCCTCTGGGCAACAGAGGACCCTGCTTGCTCCTGTCTCCATCTTGCTTATCCTCCTCTAAGCTTAGGGCCTGGGCAGTGAGTGCACTCAGTGCCAGGAGCAGAGGTGAGCCCAATAATGTGTTGTCACTTGCATTAGGATGCATCTCACTTTCTGAGACGCATCCTGTTCTCAACCTCCAAGCCACGTTGAGAAATTACTAATCTCTATTAAGCCTTAAAACTTTTAAGTGCATTTGGTGCCAACATTTTTCTAAAGCTGTATCAAAGCAAGAAACCCATCCTCACATCACAATGTAATTTTGATAGGAACTTTTTTTATTTTTACAAGGCAGAATTGGGTATAACAGTTGAATTAAATTTAGTAACTTGGAACTCAGTATTTGCCTGTTTTGTGTGTGTATGTGTGCTTTCCTTGGTGGTCTGTTCTGCAAACCAGAATGCCTGAACTTCGCTCCTTCACTTGCTGCTTTTCACCCTTGTCTTTGACCTCCCTGCCCATTTGTCTAGAAGATGCAGCTCCATCTTCACAAAGCTTTGGGCATTGAGGGGAGTATGCCAAGTTATTAATAACTTAATGTTCTGTAAGTTGAATGTAATGGTTCTTTTTTCTCACACCACTTGTCCTAAAGAACTTAGGGTCTTTATCTGCTTACCAGTCCAATTGCTTAAATACAGGATGACCAAAAGTTGCTTATTTTTTAATTTTTGTAAGATAATATAACAATATATAATATATATATAATATTCTGTATTTTGTAAGAAATACAGAAATGACAATTTATCAAATTTATTCACTACAAGAATCAACTGATTGAAGTGACACCTGCCCAAGCATTGCTTGGGATAGTCAGTATGTAAGCAAACGCACTGCCCAAGTGACACTCGGGATAAACCATTAAGTGGTTAACCTGCCTTCAACTTGGCTTTGAAACTCCCCAGTGACGAGTCTTACAATGACTAGCTGAGGTGCTGAGCAATCAAGGTTTGCCAGATTCAAATCTTGTAGAGAAAGCACAGGTTGGATGTCTTTCTTCTAGGTAGTGTCTGTTTTCATATCCCCTACAATCAGACTTAATGTCCTTGTAAGCACTGTCCGGGTTCAGGGAGATGAAACTCTTCAGATTGCCTGCCTGAAGAGCCTCCCTCTAGGAGGCCCTGCATCATCCGGGCTATTGGATCGGGGCTTCAGTGAAAACCAAGGCATCACACAGCCAACATGGGTTACCTGAAACACCATCTTCCTTGTTCACTGACATTAAAAGTGTAGGCCCAGGAAGTGGTAAGGTCAGCCGAGTTGGGGTAGCATGTCTGTCCATGTCAAAGGTTTCCTTTAAGATCATGCTGACTTCAGTGCAAGGCCCTGTGTTTGATCCTCAGCACCCCCACACACACCAAAAAAGATCATCCTGACTCTTGACCAACAGCTGCCATACAAAGTACTCAAGTGTTCCTGAAAGTACACCTTTCACAGCAGTCTTCAAGTTTGCAGCAGAAGAATTTAAGGTTCCTACAGCAGCAAGTGAAGTTACTACCAATGATGGACAGGAATAAGTCCTGCAGACTGCTGGAAATGTTTTTCTAAACCATGGTTCAGAACTGAATTATCCCTAGAGATCGTGTTGGAAGTTGCTAATTATCTACAACATACAATGACCTTTCAGAATAAAGATTGCTATTTTAAATTTGGCTATAAAAGTGCAATCGGGCATTTAAGATACAATGAGAACACCAAGAATCAATGAAAGACGACACTTGCCCCTTGTTCATACTCTTCAGGTGAAGGGGAAGTTGTTGTGAATGGATAGTACCACCACCACAAAAGGTCATAAAGTGGTTGACTACTACCTCACAAACAGGGAGTTCATTTGTGGCAAATAGATTATGAACTGTATTTTTACCCAGAAGGTAAGTCTGATAATTTTTTCAGGGTATGTTTAGAAAATTAAAAGTTCCTAAGTGTAACATAGTTGTCTTTGAGTTAAAAATACAGAAGGATTAGCTAGACATGGTGATACATGCCTGTAATCCCAGCACTTGGGAAACTGAGGAAGGAGGATCTCCATGAGTTTGAGGCCCACCTAGGCTACATAGTTCAAGGCCAGTCTGAACTACATAGCAAGACCCTGTCTCAAAAGAAAAAAGTAGGGCTGGGGATTTAGCTCAGTGGTTAGAGTGCTTGCCTCACAAGCACAAGGCCCTGAGTTCAATCCCTGGGACCAAAAAAAAAAAAAAAAAAGGATGGACTATGATGAATCATAGCTGGCAGTTTATTGATAACATAGACTCATAGTTTGATTCTATATATATTGATATATATGTACAAATACCTATAGTGATACATATTTTATGATGAATGACATACCAATGAATACTTATTTGTTTTAAATTTTCAAACTTAATGCTTCATAGAAATTTTCAATACCAAAGAACCAAAAATTTAATTTCTTGATCTAACCATTATGTGCATAAATTAATGTCCCATACCAAATATCATTAGCAGTGTTCTTGCAGAATCCAGTATTTGTCATGGTGGGAGTTAACAATAGAGTAAAAGCATCTTTTCCTGAGTTATGCATTTCTTTAGAATTCTGTGTTTATCAGCTTCTTAATACAGCATCTTTATGACAAAAACCCTCCAGAAATGATTCTTTTTGAAGCTAATATTTTTGAATAGCATCCTGGAAGAATATTGTTAAAGTGAAGATTTGAAGTTCAAAACAAATTTTAAAGAAATACTGATCAGAAATGCTGATGAGTTGTATTTATTGAAGACCTAATTTTTGAGGAAGTGCTAACATTAGTCACCCAAGTGTATAAGAAGCCAGGAAAGAGAAGACAGGAAAGCCCAGATGACCAGACTATGGCAAAAAAGGAATAAGTGGTGGGTACAACAGCAAAGAGTAACAGAAAACTGTCACAAAATGCTAACAAGTCAGAACTGTGGAGAGTATGTTAGAAAAACTGAAATGGAAAGCAAAATATTTGACATAGAGTATTTCTTGTCCACGTATAGATTTAAAAGTACCAGGGGCTGGGGATTTAGCTCAGTGATTAGAGTGCTTGCCTTGCAAGCACAAGGCCCTGAGTTTGATTCCCGGCACCAACAAAACAGTATCCATTATGAGTATTCAAAAAACGATGGCCGTAACAGAAGACTTTGTTTGCATTTACAAAGGAAATTATCTGCAGTTTGAAAAATGAAGGCTCATAGTGGTTCAGAATCAGTAGCTTGCCCTACTGTGTTATAAACGGTGAACTTTTTGGAGCAAGGATTTTGTCTATCTTGTTCTGTTTAGAACTGGAAATGTAGATGTTCAATAAATAGTTCCCAGTTTATTCATGAATAAAGGCCAAGACCAATAAATAAATAAATTAAATAAAAACACAGTGTAAGTTCCATGACTTGGATTAGTCTCTGACAGAATTATATTACCTATTAGTAGCAACTGCTCAAACCCCAGGCAAACACAAATCTTAGAGAGGCCAGGTATTGGGCCCCTATGACTCTGCCTGTGTTAAGAGTGAGGTAGTTGCCACTTGAAGTCTGGGGCCTAGTTCAAAAATGCACTGGCCCTTTTCATGTGGCATCACTTGCTCTGTTGTCTTTGTGATGTACCTTAGGGAGTCAGACCTTGCAAGCATGCACATACCACTGGTATTGTCTGGTTCATTCTTTCTGAAATTTTATTTCCTTAATCCTTGACATTCTTAGAAAATATTAGTGAAATGTTCTATTTTACATGTGATGTTATGGTTTGTGTCTAGATGTCCCCCCAAAGCCTCATGTGGTAAGAGATAGCTGGATCTAGAGTGTGTGATTACTAAATTAATCCACTGATCGGTTTGGCATGGTTCTGCTGGGATCAAGATGTGACACTAAAATTAAAAGTATTAGGATTAAGGGCGGGAGTACTGCCCACCCTAAAGACAAGTAGCCTGGATAAAATATAAGAAACAGGAAGAAGCTGGTTAGCTGCTTGCTTGCATTGCTTGCTTGCATCCCTTGCTTACCTTGCTGACTTCTTCCTGTCTGCCATGCCACCCTGTCTCGGACCCAGCTGACTGTGGACTGAAACCTCTACAAACTGTGAGCCAAATAAACCTTTTTTTTTTTTTTTTTTTGGTGCTGGGGATCGAACTCAGGACCTCGTGCTTGTGAGGCAACACTCGAACCACTGAGCTAAATCCCCAGCCCCCAAACAAACCTTTCTTCCCCCAACTTTGGGTGTCGGGTATTTTGTCCCAGCAACAAGAGAAAAGTAACTAAGACATGTGACCACAAACTGATTTCTGAAATTCAACTCAGGAAGAAATGAGGGCGACATTACCCCTGTGACTTTAGCAGGCATTAGGGCAGATACTTAGAAATTAAAGTAGGACATCTGAAATATACATGCCAGTTTTACATTTTAGAGTCTTCTAAGGAAAAAGTATTTCAAACCTGAAAAAGCTTAGTTCAACTTTGAGGAGCAGACCAGTTGTGCCATTCTGTAAGCACCAAGAATTATCCAGCATTGCCATCATGTTTACAATCTTAAGGTTGATGTCAGAGTCTGTTGGCCTTTCCCTGTGGTAGGCTGCCCTGCTGTGGTGTACTACTGAGGCGTTTGTTTTCAAGGGTTAGATTTTTTAAAAAGGCCTAAAAGCAGAAACCTAAAACATCTCCCAAAACAAACTTGCACTGTAATTTATTTACTTGAAGAATTACACATTTCTTGCGTTTGTCCTGCTTCATAATTTTGACAATGCAAAACTAACAACTAGGTAACGTTGATTGCAAGTACTATTTTATAGGGATGGTCCGTGTCCCTTCCACAACCTTAAACCACTCTCCCAATAGGTCGGAAATATGTGAGTAGGCTCTGCCTTGCAGGCTTGGAAATGGACTTGCAAGATTAAGTCCCTTAACTAGGATCAAAACCCAGGCAACTTTAGGGGCACGGGTGAATATCTTTAAACAGCAGATTATGTTTCAGGGGGGAAAATGTGAATAATGGATAGGGGTTCACTAAGATGGGGACCCGAACCAGCCTGGAAGCGTTTCAAAAGGGGACAAGCAAGGCAGGCAAATAAACCACTTCTGTTAGCATCAGTCAGTAATGGAATTTGATGGGAATTCACAATAGCTGAGAGGCCTCCAAACAGTTCAAAGTTGTGGGTTCATGGTGTCCCTGGCAAAAGAATACATTCTGGCCTCAAATTACTGATGTAAGTCTCAAAGAACCAGGGAAGCCTAGCGCTGAGTTGGGGAGCGCCTGAGCAAGCAGGCCTACCACTACAGAGCTGCTTGGGGATCACCAAGCCACCAATCTTGTAGCAAACAGGCAAAACGGGCGAAGTGTGAGGGCCAAATACCCAGGAACATCGAAGTTTAACCCTGTGGGCAGCTTGAAGAGATTACACAGGCCTGAAAAGAAAGCAAACAGGGTGAAGGCGACAGTGTGCAATACAGAAGCGGACTGGGGACCACGCTGGTGACGCGTCCAGGCGATCTCAGTGAAACGTCCAAGTACTTGCCTTAGGAACTACTGCGGAGTAACTGTTACACCCGGAAGAACGCGACCGGGAGCGTAGCTGTCCCACTTACTCTGACATCACCGCGCAGGGCGGGGCGCGATGCGGATCAGTTCCCTCCGCCCGGCGGGCGGGACTTCCGGTGAGCGAGTGACGGGCGCGGCCAGACCCGCAGCTTCGGCGGCGGCGGCGGCGGCGGCGGCGGCGGCGGCTGCGGCCTTAGTTGACGCCGGCAGGCCTGAGGCGACAGCGGCCTGCGAACCCGGGCAGCCAGAGAGAGCCGCGCTGGCGGCCGCAGTGGCCGCCACGATGATGGAGATCCAGATGGACGAGGGAGGCGGTGTGGTGGTGTACCAAGACGACTATTGCTCGGGTTCGGTGATGTCGGAGCGCGTGTCGGGCCTGGCTGGCTCCATCTACCGCGAGTTCGAGCGTCTCATCCACTGCTACGACGAGGAGGTGGTCAAGGAGCTCATGCCCCTGGTGGTGAACGTCCTGGAGAACCTGGACTCAGTGCTGAGCGAGAACCAGGAGCACGAGGTGGAGCTGGAGCTGCTGCGCGAGGACAACGAGCAGCTGCTCACGCAGTACGAGCGCGAGAAGGCGCTGCGCAAGCAAGCGGAGGAGGTGCGCGGGCCCGGGAGGGGGAACAGACGCGGGGCTGCCCCCTCCCCGTGCGCCCGGGACATTGGCCGTGCGCCCGCCCTCTTGGAGTTTGATATTTCTTTGGTCAGAGAAGCGAATTGTCCTAGATGATTTCCAAGCCCAGAAAGTCTTGTTTTTTTGGGAGCGGGCGATGCTCTTCCTTATGATAGGAAGGGTCTTCTTAAATAAGGTTAAATTCCTTTCCAGTGAAGTTGCGCTGAACACAGGCTGAGAGTCTTTAGTATTGAAATTAAAAATTGTTTTGGTACTGGGCTCTTTCTTAAACGAGGGTAAGTCGGTGCCCTCGTTCGGTTGAAAGTGTGTTTGTCTTGAATCATTTCTACTTACTGTGTTTGCTTTTGGCTCCTGAGTCTGTCAAGAGGCTGGGTGTGTTATCTGAGAATTGGGATGAAGTGAACCTGGCCGTCAGAGCAGAAACCCTGATGGAGTCGGTGCAGTGTTGGATGGTAAAACCAGGGTATCGCTGCCTGCAGGTTCTGTGAGCTTAGATCCCACCAAACTGGCTCCACGCTCTCAACATAAAGGGGTACAAGAGCTCCTAAGATTTGAGACGTCAGAGTGACCAGAGGCATTTAAGAGGGGAGGAAACTGAATCTGAGATATGGAGGGGCTGGACCAAGGGCATATGTTCCAAAAACACCAGGCCAGGATGCAGAGCAGACCCTCCCGCCTGGCTTGAGCTCTTTTCTCCTGGTCGCACTGCTGCAGGGGGATAGAGTGCTGCTTCCCAGAAGTTGAGTACTGGGGCTCCCATCACCCAGCCATGGAGCTGTGACTGCTTCCCTTGTGCTGGGTACCACCCTCTGCTTCTCTGACCACTTGCTCTCTGAGGCCTTTTGGGACGTTTTAATGCCTGACAGGTTTCAGGTGGGTTTCTTTTCCTTTGCCTGTGATCGGAATAGTGGATGAGGAGGAACTAAAAGGAGAAAATCAAGATGGACATCTTTAAGGCTGAGTTATAACCTTGTAGCTATACCTCCATTAAGCATCTTGCTCTGTACAGTGCCAGTGCAGCCTCTGCCCTTCCACTTACTTCAGGCTGGACTAGGAATGGTGGTGATGTATGTGGTCTGCCGAAAATTTTTGCAGTGCCAAGACCCATCATTGCCCCAGCTCTCTAGAGAAGTTGTACAGAGAGCTTTGTGAGCAAGGTAAGAAACAAACATGTTGGGCTGATCAGTAGAAGCTGAGGTTAAAAGCTAATAGTATACCCTTGGAAAGACCTCGGATGATGTTACAACTAAAGAAAAGGACTAAGTACTATAGAGATTGGCCATTCTAACTCCATTATGGAATCAAGTGGATGTTTCACTTTTAGTTTTGTGGAAGCACAGTGTGCTAGCTTCTTTTTTTAGGCAGAGACTTATCATCATAGATGTGTGTGATGCGTGTGGACATCACAGGCGTGTGGTGGTGCAGAGCAGCTGGGTTGAGCTGTCAGTACAGCCCAGCCATTCTGCTTGATTAGGCTTAGTCAGACATGGGTAACCTGAGCCTCCTGCGGCCTTCTGAGCAGGCAGAATCTGCAGGGGTATTGTCATTTGTTTTTGTTTTTAACATTAAACAGAGCAAACTTTCTATTCTCTATTTATCCTCTGCCCAGTAATAACCACCATGAGAGATTCCTGGGGTGTTCTGAAACTGGGTGGGTGGCTTATTCTCTGGGACTAAAGTCTGCAGACACCAGCTTGAACACTGGCCCTGTCTTTCGGAGCTACACCCAGCTTTTCCCTAGCTCTGGGTCACAGCAACTGCATTTCTAAAGTGAATGAATTACCAGATGAGGCAGATCACTTCCATCTCAAGTGCTGAGAGCCATATTTGGGAGTTGGTTGCCTGGAAAATTGCGGTAAGGTAGATTTGGCTATCAGAGCAGACCCCTGATGGAGTCAGGGTAGACTAGGATAACATGCCCTGGGCATCACTGCCTGCAGGTTCAGTAGTTTCAGATTGAGCAAGTTTTTGATATAAAGTTCTTTAAATCCCTCTGTTCTTTCCTACCGGAAGAGAAGAGGATTGGAAAGGGGCAGCTGGCTGGCTGTGCTGGTGCCTGATGTGGTCTCCAGGGAGGCCAAGTAGAGTGGCTGCATTTGTTGTACTCATTTAGGCAGCAGAGCTCTTTTCCTTGTAGTAATCGGCATGTAGTTTAAAAGAAGAAAAAATAATGTTTGAGAGATGGCAATTAGCAGTGGTCATTATTTGCCTTAAAATCTCCTTGACCCCAAAGAAGCCACTAGTAGCATCCCTCAGCTTATCTATCTTAAGCAACATAGGTAGGTACTCTGTCCCCAGGATGTGTATGTGGATATTTGCTGATGATTCAGCATTTGATGCTACTGAAGGAAAGCATCCAAATGGAGGAGAATTTGATCCAAGCTGTATTTTTTTCATAGTTGGACAAAAGTAATTATAGAATATTTGACTAGGATTAAGCTGAAAGCAAAAAGAAAAAATATCCAAACACTGTAATCCTGCTCTGTAGAAGTGATGTTTCATAAGTGAATTAATCATTGGACCAGAAGTTTTTGTTCTGGTTTCCTATATTACAAATAGTAAGTTCATCACTGCTCAGAGCCTACAGTTTCTTCTGCCTCCTTGTAACATGAAGAGCAGGGGTTTTGTTTGTTTGTTTGTTTGTTTGGTTTTGTTTTTTTTTTTTTGGTGCTGGGGATTTTAACTCAGGCCCTTGCACTTGCAAGGCAAGCACTCTAACCACTGATCTAAACCCCCAGCCCCAGAGCAGGGTTTTTTTGTTTTGTTTTGTTTTGTTTGTTTTCCTAGCATACTAGGGAAAAAACCCATGGCCTCACGCATGCTAGCCAAGCATTCTACCACTGACCTACACCCTCAGCCTGTAATGAGCAGTTTTTAAACATTAGTTTTTCTAGGTGAAGCTGTTAAGATGTGAAGGCCAGAGCTTCCTTTCCTCATTGCCTCCAAAAGTTGTTCCACTGTAGCAGTACCAGTCACTAGCATTTTTCCTCCAGTGCTCGGTACTTCGAGCATGCACTGAGCTACATCCATAGCTTCCAACAGTCACTCTAAAAAATAGAATTAAACAGGTTCAGACATTGTGAGCAGAAGGAGGTGCTTCCCAGCCAGAAAGAACAAGGAGGAGGCCAGTTAGGGCCCAGAGGCCTCTGGGCCAAACTGACTACTGTGAAATCTTGCTGCAACAGGACCTTTGTGGGCCACTTTGGTAGCAGGTAGATGGTGGAGCTGAGAACTTATGAAAGTCAATTCCTCCACGATCAGGATTTCTAAATATATCTTTATTTAATTTAAGTTTTTAAAAACTATGGGCTTTTTTGTGCGTGGGGTGGTGTTTGTTTGCAGCACTGGGGGTAGAACCCAGGGTTTTCTTTGTACATGCTAATCACAAACTCTACCACTGAGCTATGCCCCCCAATTTTCTGTTTTAAAATAATGTACAGAAAAGTTGCAAAAATAGTACTCATCGGTTGGATTCCTAAATGTGAGTCTTTCTGTGGTGCTTTTCTCTCTTACTCTGCTAAAGCCTCAGGGGTCCTGCGTGTCCCTTTAGTCTCCAGTATTCTGGAATGGTTCCTCATTCTCTGCTCTTCTTGACCTTGATGTGTGACAGCTGAGGTCAGTCAGTCTGCAGGATGTGCCCTAATCTGGCATTTGTGCAACCTGGTGATCAGATTTGTCCTCCACAGGAAGACCCAGAGCTGCTCACTGAGCCTATGATGTCCTGACCATGTATAAGACACAGGATGTCTCTCATCAAGTTCCCATGCGCTGTTAGGATAAGAAGAGACCTGGCCTTTACTGCCTTCCCTATGTGTGTTGATCCCACTCTCTAGACCCCTGCAGGGGCTTTACCCAGCCAGTTCCTGTGCTCAGACTCCCTAGCCTGCCAACGCTGGAGAGAGTATAAATGGCCCTCATTATTCTCCTGGTGTACCTCCTCATGTAGGCCTCTCCAAGTTAAGTTACAAAGGGACTCTACATCTGGTTAGTCCAGCCCCAGGGCTGTTCACTTATTCCTTGCTGCACACCATAGAGATGCTACCCATGTTCCTGTCTCTGTGCATATCTCACTGCACTGAGAACTCACTTCCTAAAGGTCAAGGATGTTCTGTTTGGAGCAATTCTTGTGTCCAGAAAACTTTCTATGGTGATGGACATTCCCCATTTTGTGTTGTCTGATTCAGTAGCTACTAGTCACTTGCTGGGGGGCAGTGTTAAATACTTCCAGGTATGACTCATGGAACTGAAGAACTGGGTTTTCAATTGTTTTTCTTTATGTTTTTTCCCCTCAGTGTTGGGAATAGAACCCAGGGCCTTGTGCACACAAGGCAAACATTCTACCACTGGCCACACCTGCAGCCCTGTTTTTCCTTTTAATTAATTTGTGTTAAAACATCTATAGGAGGCTAGGGTAACAGTACCAGACAGTGCGTCTGTGGACTTCATGTAAGGCCCAGTGATGAATATTTCTAAGTTAGCTTTAGGCAAGAAAGGAGATGCTTAAATGGTAGGTTTGGAGTTTTTTCCACAAAGAAGGAAGATCCCAAAGCAGTGGGTTTCTGATAGGGAACCAAGTAGAAAAAAGTAATACAAGATGGGAAAGAAGGTGCTAGCTGTCTAGGAAACAGCAGGGAGGTGATGAAATTCTTGCAGGGCTGAGAAGAGGTCTGCTGGGAAATCCCTGGCACCTAGAAATAATCTGTGCTGTTGGGCACAGGATTAATTCTTTCAGTCTAGGCTGTGTTTTATTTTATTCTTTCCTTTTCGGGGGGGATGATAATTTTATTAAGATGTCATTGACATATACTGTACTAAACTACATGTGCTTAGTGTAGAGTTTGATGTTAAACCCCTGAAGCCATCCCCAACAATGAGAGCAGTGAAAGTGCCCTCTACCCTGGAGTTAGTTCCCTTTTGTGGTTTCATCCTCTACCTCTCTCTGCCTCTTCCATTCCCAAATGACCACTGATCTGATTTCTGCCACTGCCGGTTAATTTGCAATTTTCTAGAACTTCATATAGATGAAATTGTGCAGTGTATACCCCTTCTTGTCCAGTTTCTTTCATCGGTCTTCTTGACTTTGAGATTTGTCCAGACTATTGGGTCTCTCTTCCGTATGGCGCAGTATCTCATTGTATGGGTGTTTTGTTCGTGTCTTGTTGATGGAGTTAAGGAGCTCCACATTTCTGTGACCATGATACATGTATCAGTTGCTTCTTTGTAGGATCTTGGGACAGGCACCACACAGGGGCAGGCTTGTTAGTGCCAAGTAGCACAGGAGTGCTAGAGGAAGTCGGAAAACTGAGAAGCTGGTGTCTGTTTCTAACTTGATGTGGGACTGGCCTGTCTTAAAGGACACTTCTCAGTCACCGTGGGGAGGTCTCACCCTTTGGAACTGCAGTGTTCATGGAGACATTTGGAGCCCAGCTGGCCATTAACCAGTTGTGGACAAGAGATTTAGAGGACGGCAAGTTAAGTGTGAGAAGGCCCCTCTCCCCAAGGATATACCTTCATTCAGTGGCATTGGAAAGTTTAGATTCCTGTTATGAACAGCAGCAGATCCAGCCTGTTAGCAGAGTGTTCTGGGTACCCTTCCTTCCCAGGGCTCTGTTTCTCATGATTTTCAGGTGTCGTCCATTCCATTCTCTGCTTCATTTTGGGCTCCTAATCCCTGACCTTTCCAAAGCCAGCCTTCATATCACCTCCTCTTCAGCAAGTGAACTCCCTGATAAACATGGACCCTAGGAGGCTTGCTTAGCCCTGTTTCTGTGCTGGTTTTAAATTTAGCATGCTCATTTCTCAAGAGCAAGGGCCCCATCTGCCATGAACAGCAGCTGAAGCATTGTAGCATTTTAACAGAGTGGTGCATTCGTATTATCTTCAGGATTATCTTCAATTTTCTTACTTGCCCAAGTATCAGTAGTTTTTCTTTTTCTTTTTCCTGCCTTATCAATTCTTGAAAACCAGTGTACAGTATTAACACATTCACAACGGGGCTGTAATTTGTATGTCTCGCTGCCAGGTAACTTGAACCACAGGTGGTACACGCATGACTGTACCACTTCCACCACCAGTGATATAACACCCCCCACCACCATGAAACAGTGGCGCATGTACCACCAGTGGCTTAAGCCAGTGGCAACATATTAAAGCAGATGGGATGAGTTTCAGGAGGATGCTGGATCAATTTGAGGAATATTTGCTGCATTCTGAAGCTTGTGACCAAACCTCTGACCCTTGCCTAATATTAGAACACAGAAATGTCCTTGTCCCTCCTGATTTGCTGCTCAGCAGCCTTGACAGCAGCTTTTGTAACCCTAAGGCCACCCTCACAACCTATTCTTATTTGAGAACTTCATGGTCACCCAGTTGTGGAAAATGGAAAATCGCTCAAAAAGAACATCCATGGTTTGGGTTTGTTGTCCCTGGCCAGCCCCAGGTAAATATTTGGTGGTAAAGAGTGGTCACTTCAATACCTGGAAATTAGCCTTGGAAGGAGTGTGTTTCCTTTGGGCTCAGAATCCTGCACCAGCATCCAGCTCTGTGCCTACCTGGCTGCCCAAAAGACCAAAAAAAAAAGGGTTTTAGAAATTCTCCCCAGTGAATAATGCAGAAGACAAGATCTTTGATTCCTATTGGCATTCATTTCTAATAAACCAGCTGGCACTGAATGAGTTCCTATAAGTTACCCTGGCCTAAAGGCCATATAAAAGGGAAGGAGTCAATCTAAAATGTACCTTACTTTCTCAGTGTTTAGATTACAAAAGTCTAATGAGTACCTTATAAGGGAGTTTGCCTGATCATCATTTTGCATCGTGGGAACTTTTTCTTTCTTTCTTTCTTTTTTTTTTAAGGCAGGCTCTCAATAAATTGCCAAATTGTCCAGGCTGGACTCCAACTTGGAATCTTCCTGTCTCAGACTTCCAGAGTGTTAGGATTGTAGTCCTTTACCACCAAGCCAGGAATACCCTGACTTCTGTTGTCATCTTTTTTTTTCCTGTTGTCATCTTGATTTTACTTTGACACAGAAAGTCAGCTGACTTCTTTGCTTTGCTTTTTTACATATAAAATGGCAAGAATTATCTCATTCCTTAGAATACTAAGAAAAATTTACTCAGCGTCAAGATTTTGGAAGTCTGTGCTGTCAGGTTACTTTAATATGTATCTTGAAATTTACCAAACAACACATTCTGAGAACAAAAGCTGAATGTAGTTTTAAAATGGTACTTTGTGGAGTTGGGGATTTAGCTCAAGTCGTAGAGCACTTGCCTAGCAAGCATGGGCCCTGAGTTCGATCCCCAACCCCGCCCCCCGCAAAATGGTACTTTGTTAATGGGAGGGAGGGGGAGGTTTGAGAGATCTTAAAAACATCTCTCAAAGGGAATCTGTGGCATAGTTGTACCTACAAGTGAAAACCAGGGCCAGGGATTTAGCTCAGTCGTTAGAGTGTTTGCCTCGCAAGCATGAGGCCCTGAGTTCGATTCCCGGTACCAAAAAAAAAAAAAAAAGAAAAAGAAAACCAGCCAGTTCATACCTAGACTGTAAGAATGAAATGCCCAATGTATTTTCCTTCATTATACAATTGCTAGTCATTGCTCTGTGGAGTGCTCAAAAGATTTCTCACGAGAGCGGCCGTACCCATCTGTGGTTTATCATGTGCTACATGACATCTTCATTAGACTTGTTTAGACAGATATTAATTTCAAATACAGTAAACTCCAACCCATGGTACATATAATTAATACGTGCGCAAAAAGTTTGTCTTGACCCGGGAACTCTAGGGTGGCTTTTCCTGCATTACCTTTAGTTTGGAAATCTTTCAGCTAGCTTTCAAATATCAAATGTAGGTGGGTCCCTCCCCTTTGGTACTGGGGATTGAACCCAGAGCCTTGGTACTGAGCCACATTTCCAGCCTTTCTTCATTTTGAGGCAGCATCTCTCTCAGTCACTAAGTTGCCTAGGCTGGAGTTGAGCTTGCAGTCCTCCTGCCGTGGCCTCACAGAGTGAGTGTTAGGATTGCAGGTGTGCACCTACCATCCCCAGCTAAATACAATTTTAGTATATGTGCTGCTGAAGCGAGCACTCCCCAGCTCAATACAGATGTTGTAGTGAAACATAGATGGGAAAAATTCTAGTGAATGACACTGTGATCAAAACCTGTTCTTTGTATGACACCTCAGTGGTATAACTCACAGAGGACAGTTAGTGCCTTAAAGAAAGGAAAAATTGCCTATCTTCCAGCCCCAGGTACCAAGCACTGACCCTCTTGTTCAGGATGAATTTTATCTTCACCATGAGTTTCATTGGGAAAGAAGTTTCATTGGGAAAGAAGACTGGGCTTCTGCGCTGTCCCAAGGGTTAGGGTTTGGTGTTATCCCACAGGCAGATGTGTGGTCCCCATGTGAGCAGTTCAGGGCGATTCTCAAGTCCATCTGGAAGGACAGATATGTGAGAATAACCAAGTTGATAATGAAAAGGTTTGAGAGGAAAAGCATCTGTCAAGTACTGAAAAATACCCTAACACTACAGTGCCTAGTAAAAATACCTTTTTTGAAGCTGGGGACATAGCTCAGTGTAGAGTCCTTGCCTGGCATGTGTGAGGTCCTGGGCTCAATCTCCAGCACTGAAAAAGAAAAAGAAAAAAAAAAGCCATACATAAATGAGAAAATTATTGGAAAAGAGTAGAGTAAAATGTTGAAGGAGTATATATATTTTATTTATTTTTAATATATTTTAAATAAATAAAATTTTCAAGAAAAACCTGTCTTGAGGTTGGGGATTTAGCTTAGTGGTAAAGCACAAGGCCCTGATTTCAGTCCTCACCCAAAAAAAAAAACCCCAAAAAAGCAAAAAAAAAATCTGCGTTAAAGGTGTAGTAAGTAGTGCACTCCTATAATCCCACCACACTAAGAGACTGCAGCAGGAAGATCTCAGGTTCAGTGTGAAAGCCCTGAGATCAATCCCCAGTACCACAAACAAAACCCCTAGAACTTATGTTGGTCTAGTTCAGGAGAACACTGAAATATATAGTAAAATTTAGCACGTGAAAAGGACAACATTTTAGAGCTATGAGGTTTGGTTTGCTTGTGTGCTGCTGCGGATCAAATCCAGGGCTGCATGGGTGCTAGGCAAACACTACCACCAAGCTCTATCCTGGTCTGAAAGAATTAATTATTAAGTAAATGAAATTTAGACAGCTTCATATACAAGCCCCACCTGTGAAAAACATTTGCCAAGTATAAGACAAGTTCTTAACTAGTCCTTATAAATCAGTAAGAAAAATATGAACAGACTTATTGGTTACCAAAGAAGTAGTATATATGACCAGTAAGTTTATGAAAAAGTGTTTGATATCACTAGTAATGAAGGAACTGAGATTGTAAACAGTTATCCATGCCATCTTCCACCTCATCAGACTGGCAGAGACATTGTTCAGTTGTACAGAAATGGTAAGGATCCTTGGAAAGGCACTGACCCACCTTGCTGAGGGAGCTGAGGTTGGGACCCTGAGGAACTTAAGCTGCACATGGCAACAGTTGGAGGGGGCCTAAACCAAGGGGCAGAACAGAGGCGTAGGTGCACAGAGCTCTGCTATGATAATGACATTTTAGAGCAATTTGAAAGCTCTAGAAGATGACAAACAGACAGAGACATACACCTGTGAGAAATGGGAATGGTAGAGTGTGTTACCAATGTAAAAAGGTCCCAGGATGAATGAATAAGCAGGATGATCACGTTTGCCCATCATATGCTCACACATACACATCCACACTCACACACATATGAATTTGAAAGAGTGTCAGTGTCACAATTTCAAGTGACTCTAGATGGTAAGATGGTTGTTAAATAATAATCCTCTTTTTACCTACCACTGTCATCTGATTTTTCTACAAATATGTATAGTTTGTGTGATTTTTTTCTTTTTCCCTGTACTGGAAATCGAACCCAGGGCCTTTACGCTGAGCAACATCCCAGCCCTTTTAAATTTTTTATTTTGAGATGAGGTTTCACTAAGTTGCCCAGGCTGGGATTAAACTTGAGACCATCCTGCCTCAGCTTCCCAGAGGGGTAGGATCTGTGTGTGCCACCACATGTGATTTATGTAATTTTTTTCATTTTTTTAAGTAATAGAACTGCCTGGGGATTTAGCTCAGTGGTTAGAGTGCTTGCCTAGCAAGCACAAGGCCCTGAATTTGATCCCTGGCACCAAAAAAAAAAAAAAAGTAATAGAGCTTAAAATTATCCATTCAAAAAATATATTTGGACTACAGATGTAGAGCAAGGCCTTGCATCAAATCCCCAAAACAAAATAAAACAAAAAATTTAGCAATTAGTAGCATTCATTCACAAGTTGGTCATGTCCACAGTTAGTTCACAGCCACTTAATTCCAGTTTTGTATCGCTACACTAAAACTGAGTTTTGGATGCCATGTGGTGGCACATTCCTGTAATCCCAGCACTTGGGAGGCTGAGGCTGGAGAATTACAAGTTTGAGGTCAATCTGGGCTGTATAACAAAATCCTATCTCAAAAAAGAAGAAGAAAAAGAAACTGCATTTTCTTGTCTGTAGAATATTTTATTTTATTTTTCTTCATTTTACTTGAGCTACATGCAATGCCCTTGATCTTATGCAGACTTTCTCCTTGCTTTGGCCTCTTCCTGTCTGCCCTCCACTGGGTTTTCCACCCTCAGTCATGGCACAAAATGAGTCATCCTTCAGCCGGAGCCCAGAGTTTCAGCACAAAAGCCTTGTAGAAGCTGCTGCAGCAGGAGGGGCCTCTGGTACCTGCTACCAGTGAAGGGCAAGGGAAGAGCCATGTTTATTGCAGGAAGCAAAACCGTGGCCTGCAGAGGAATGAGTCTTCTCTTCTAGACACTCAAACCTGAAGTCAGTATCATTTTTATATTCTTGGCTTCTGAAAAGCTCTTTATGCTGTAAGAGCCTGGCTGGTGTTTTTACTTCTGCAAATGAAATTTATTGACATGTACTGTATTCTCATTTCCTGCTCAGTAAAACTGAGGTTTTGGCACCCTCCACCCCCAGCCACTATAGGAATTACACCTGGTAGTGCAGTGTCACCTGCCTGGCCTGGCCCCCCTGTAATGACTGAGTCCACTTTGGAGCCTTTAGGGCCACTGCTCCTCCGTAGACCCATCAGAATTTCATTTTGCACAGTGCTCTTTTCACTTATTTATTGATTATTTTGCTCAGAAATAACTCTCCGTGTAACTTACTATGCCAATATAAACTAAACTCCATGCTTCTTCCTGGGACTAAGAGTGAGGCTTGGTGTGTTCTGTTAGTCCAGTAATGGTGGATCCTCAGCCAAGTAGTAACTGAAATACACATTAATAAAAGTAGCCTTAGGGTTGGAGATTTAGCTCAGTGGTAGGCCCTGAGTTTGATCCCCAGCACCGCCCCGCCGAAAGTAGCCTTTATCTTGTTTCAAGGTTAACTATCTATAGGAGTAATTCTGTTTTATTGCAAACAGGACTGGCCATATCATTTATGGAACCGTGTGTTAAATTACTAAAAATTTCAGGATAGCAACAGCAGAACATTAACCAAGCACAGGTCCTCATATATGCAGGGCCCCGTGTGATCTCCCAGGTCACACAGGTGTGTGAAGGTAGCCTTGACTGGAATTCATAGCCCTTGATGAACAGCCTTAACTGAGAAGAAGGGGCCTTGCTATTCAGTTTTGGAATGTTCTTGCCTGCTCTCAGGGCTTATATTTGCTGAGGTTTGCCTGGAGAAGGAAGGCACCATGAAGGGATGGGAAGCCAGGCCTAGAATGGGGGTACTCCACTGTGGCCTTGCTACTAGCCAGCTTGTCACCTCAGCTGTTGTATCTGACGTCTTGGTCTTTGAAGCCCATGGTCCTTCACATGAAAGGCTACTGTCACCCAGCCAGCTCCCACTCAAAATACCTATTCTTTTTCTCTTTTCTATGCATAGAAATTCATTGAGTTTGAAGATGCCTTGGAACAAGAGAAGAAAGAGCTCCAAATCCAGGTGGAACACTATGAGTTTCAGACACGCCAGCTAGAACTGAAGGCCAAGAACTATGCAGATCAGAGTAAGTGGCTGGCAGGAGAATGAATCATGACTGAATATATGTTGTTCTAAGACCAGTCCAGCTGGGAAGGATACAAGGGTCTTTGATAAAAAGAGATTAGAGGAAGCCCAAGAATGGGCTTAGTTTTTTTTCACCATTTCTTTTCTTTGGACCACTTATTTTATCTTTATACACTACAATGTATTTCTGTAACAGGCTCAGATACTTTGTAGAAATAAGAAAAATGAGGCCTCTTTGATCATATGGCACTTTTACTTACTAGTGTAATCTGACCTAAAAATAACAAATCCATGATCCTATAGGTACTCCCATGGTCCTGTAGAACAAAATTCCCATTGCCATGGGCTCCTCATATCCTGACCTAACTGAGGAGTGCCTGGTCTTGGTGGAGCTGAAGTCAGATCCATAGATGCAACCCCCACTAAGGGACAGTCCTTGGGGTGGGGCTCATGTTTGGTCAAGGATGTCCATAAGAAAACCCTGTCCCTGCAAGGCAGGGTAAACGGTATTATTTTAGAATCATTACCATAAGAATTAAAACTATATCCAAGTATCAATATTTCAATTACCTATTTAATCTCAGTTTTCTGTCATTAGCTGTTTCGGTGACTGAAACCTATTTTACTGCTTTACCTGGTTACTTTGGATAGCAGGCACTTAAAATCAAATTGGGAGAAAAACTGACTTGTTATATTGGGTCTATCCCTATCCCAGACCAAGACTTGGAGGTCACTCCACTGGGCTGATGGCCCACTGACAAGTTTGAGGACTGGTATGTGACCAGTAGGCTGGTAGTCAGCTCCATACATGGTGATGTTTACAAGGACAGAGGGTGGAACAGAGAGCCACAGAGGAAGGCATCCAAGACTGGTGGTGTCCCTATGTGGACACAGGGACAAATCACCTGGCCACTGCTGCCAGTTAGCCTGTTTGATAGTTGTGCTGCTTGAGCAAGCACACGTGGGCCAGAGGGTGATATCCTGGCTGTCATCCTGGTTATTAACTTGGATTGGACACAGACATCAGTTGCCTTTTTCAGTCTTCTGTGGGTTTAAGAGCTACTACTGTTAGTTCTGTCACACACTTCCCATATTTTGCACTTCTTACATGTCTCAGAGGTTACTTCAAATTTTGTCTCTTTTCATAAGCTTCTCCTTTTGGGGAGGGGGTTGTTTTGTTTTGTTTTGTTTTGTTTTGTTTTCCAGGGCTGGGGATGGAACCTAGGGCTTTGCACATGCTAAGCAACTATTCATTCTATCACTGAGCCACATACCTAGTGCTCACTCACTTCTTATCTATATTTGGCACATGCAAGAAGTTTCACCTACATCACAGAAGCTCTTGGCTGAGGGTCCTGGTTGTTCCTTCATCAGAACTGAGCATCCTCACATGTGTACATACACTATATGCCACCTAGCACTCCAGACAGTAGTGACTCCTCTGAGCATGAGGTCTTGGGCTAGAGTCTTGTTTGCAGCCCAGGAGAGAGGTATGAGCCACTCGAGATGCTGTGCAGCTTAACCCACAGTGGTTGTGTTTTGCAGTCTCTCGGTTGGAGGAGCGGGAATCAGAAATGAAGAAGGAGTACAATGCCCTGCACCAGCGGCACACAGAGGTAGGCACTAGGGGGCACAGGCAGCCATGCCTGATACTTTCCATGTACTACTAACCTTTGGTTACATGTCGTAGCACCTTTGTTTAGAAGGCTGTCCACCTCATGCTGGTGAGATTTCCCTAGTCTGTGCCTTGAACTTTTCTGTTTCCATCAGAGCATGGCACATCTGGATCACAATGTGGGGTGGAGGGCTCAGCTGGCCACACTAACAAGAGACCCTTCTTGGCAGATGATTCAGACCTATGTGGAACACATTGAGAGGTCCAAGATGCAGCAGGTTGGGGGGACCAGCCAGACGGAGAGCAGTCTGCCAGGGCGGAGGTAAGTGGCCTCAGAAGGGCAGGACTGCCTGTGGGAAGAGGGAGGGCAGAGGGTGGCTGGGCAGAGGGTATACCGGTACATGACTCTGTGGCCTTGACAGATATATGTGGAACTGTGCCTGTGCCTTCTGCTCGGTCCCAGGTCAGTCTTGGAGGCCCAGGGAAATTGTACATGGTCAATCCTCACTATTCACAGACTTCATCTTTATAAATTTACTTCCTCACTAGAACGTATTTGATGCCTCAGAATTAATACTCATGGTGCTTTTGAGTCATTTGCAGACAGAGGAGGGAATTAGTCTAACATGCAGGCTCCCAACCCCTGAGCAAGGCAGAAGTAGGTGGAATTCTGTCCTCTTCCCTGAGTCTCACTCCAAAATCCCAGAGGGAGGAGCCAGGAGAGACCAGGAAGAGTCTGGAAGTATCTGGAGACTTCACCCTGACGAGGTGTGCCTTGAAGCCAGGGTACCTGCTAGTGGGGGCCTGTCACCCAATACTTCTGACCTTCTTTTCTCATTTATAAAGATAGAGTCAATCAGGGATAAGTTGTTGTAGAACCTGAGACTGGGATCTGTGTGCATATTTTACCTCAGGGCAGTGGTTTAATGTATGCTAAACCATATTTGAGGATTAGCTAACTATGGTTTGGCGAAGGCCATGCTCCAGGAGGTAGGTGAGTGACTAGTGATTGCAACCTGAACCAGGAAGTTCCAAGTTTATGTCAGATGGGGGAAGGGCCTGAAGCCAGGACCCCTAGAATCACAAATTGAACAACATGACACCCTATTACCCTGTTGTCCCTTGTCACTGCAGCCAAGCTTTCTGAAGTCAGGACTGGGCCAGAGAAAGCCCTCGTCAATTTGCATAAAGGCCTTTTGCCTGTGTTTTCTCTGTGCCTGCCTGGTCTATGGATTGTACCTGCAAAAAAGAAGGTTCAGGAATCCAGCTCCAGGTTTCAGCAGCCACTTTTCTGGGTGCTGGGGCAAAACTCTCTGTTTCTATGCCCCAGAGTCTTTGACCTGAAAAAAAAAAAAATGTGTATGTGTGCATGTGAAGGCCTCCTAGAACCAAGGTAGGTCCTAGAACCAAGGTAGGTCCTAGAACCAAGGTAGGATGTGGGGGGCTGGCAGTGTGCCTTCAGACATGGTATTGCTGCCCCTAGTAGGAGTGGGGTCTATTTGGTAAATGCTGGTTGCCTGGACCAGGGTAGAGGCTTTGTTAGCAGACCCTAAGTGCTGCAAGAATTGTCAAGGTAACATGGGTGAAAGAGTTTGGCAGATTATAACCCTTGCGGTTTTTTATTACATCTAAAAGATGGAAATACTGAATCCCAAGCTACCAGTTTATGACTTAGAACACGTTCTCTTCTGTGCACTGAAGTTATGATTTCTGACCTTCAGAATGCCTAAAAGGATTTCCAATAATTGGACTGGAATTCAAGAGTCTTTGTGTTGTTTTTATGGGGAGGTGAACAGAAGCAGGCTTCAAGCAAACTGAGGCAGAAGTTGGGCAGGTTGGGCATCTTCTTAGGAGAGCTGTAACATTCCACAACCTTCTGACTGTCTCCTACCAGTGCTGTTCTAGAGAGCACTGTGACCTGTTTTGTAAGGGCTGGGTCTATGAGTTTGCTCTGTGTTAGGAGACCAAGTGGTGGAGAGCTCAGGGAGAGTGGCCCAGTGTATCTCTGGAGCCTGGGCAGTATCAATTCAATATAGGACTGTAGGCAGTGAGTACCCAGGGTCCTACATTACAGTAATCAGCACTCCAGGCCCTGTGGACACTATGTAAGTAGGCACCCAAGGATTCTCTGGGCTGAGCAAAAACTCAGGCTGACCTGCATGTGAAGTCATCCAGACTCCAAAGATAGTGCAAAACTTTCTGGCCACCACTTCCTCCTCTTGTAGAAGAGGTGCCTCAGTTCAGGGCAGGATGTGCTATGGTGTGGACATCTCTATGGGGAGGGGATCCTGTTGCTGAAATGGCCCTGAGGAACCTGCTGCCCTGAGCAGTCTGCCCTGCGCCCTGTACCTCTGTTCCCTCTACAGTTTCTCCATGGTGCTAGAGTTTAGCTCCAATTCCATGGCAAGACATCTGTGAGAAGCTCCTGGCCTCCTGAAGGAGCCCATGGCCTGGAACTGGACACACAGGGCTTCATTCATAGGTCCCTTGTGGCTCCATAGCAACTCTTTCTCTTCCTTTATGGATCCAGAGCGTACCTGTTATAAGAAGTCCTGTGACCTGTTTTGTAAGGGCTGGGTCTGAGTCTGCCCTGTGTGGCCATTACCAGGTCCTGTGGACTGGCCTCTGCCATCTGTCCTCTGAGCAGTACAGGCCTTCAGTGCCCAGCAGCAGAGTGATGCCTGTAGTAAAAGGCTGGCAGAAGGGTCTTTATCCATGCCTTATACAAGCCCCACAAACCCCCTTTCACAAATGGAACCTTCCATCCTATCCAAGAGAAGGAGGGGTATCTTGTTCATACTAACATTTATTAGGCCTTAGTGGCCCTCATCCACTCTGCCAGCAGGGGCTCTGTAAGGCCAAGGTGGGAGTGGCCATGTCACTATAGTCCCCACACCTCATGAGCTGTATTTCTAGACCATCCCACACTAGTCTCCATGGCAAATAGAAAGTATGCCTGCAGCTAGGTTGAACACTGGGACTGGTGGCCAGTCTCCCTGGTGTCACTCTTACAGTTTATACAAGCCTTGGCTGTGAAGGGACATATGCACCCAGGGTTGGGGAGACAAGAAGTAGAAGGGCCAGTGCCCTGGATCTGGACTATTCCCATCATCCTGCCCAGTAATACAGTGGCACTGAACTTCCTCCCCAGCCCACAGACTTGCCTGTAGCAGTTGTAAGGAGCTTCCTCTGGCTTATGCCTTCTTGCCATAGCAGAGAGAATAGCTGGTTTCAGTGAACAAAGCACACCCCACTTTCGCCCTGCAGGGCATGTGCCTCAGAGGGCTCAGGTATGAGGACAGTCCTTCATAACCTACCTGTACTGCTGCTCTGTCAAGTGAGTGAGGTCCTTCCCTGCTCATGTCTATTCCAGCCAGAACCTGCACACTGTTCCTTGGCTTAGACTCTTCCACCACACTCTTTGTCCTTTGGGGAAGATACCTAAGTCTCTTCCCTCTCTGAGCTCAGATTCTTCCAGGTCCCCACAGGGCTCTTAATTCCTACTCACTATGAGCTGCTGATCACTCCTGACCCACAGGGTCTTTTCCTGCACTCCTAGTGTGGACTTCACAGTCTGTATATCTCTAGGATGAATTGAGTGGGAGGTCAAATACTGGCTGTACTTGGCCATCACTAGAGATGTGAGTGTGAGCTGTAACACATGTGTCTCTGTGTGTGTGCTGTCACCCCATATGCCATGCACATGTGTGCTGGGTGCTCAGTGACAGGTTGTGTGCACACTGCTTGCTGATCCATTCACAGGCCCCACCCATCTCAACCTCTTGTTGCAGCCAAGAGAATTTATATGTCACGTGTCTGTCCTTGCAGATATCTGTGTGTAATCAGTGTTGTTTGTGTAAAGGGGAGCACAGGATGCCCACCATTATTGTCATGCACTTCTCCCTGGGAGTGCATGTACAGGTGGGAGCTGGCCTGACCTTCACTCTCTAATATAGTCTTCTTGTCCTGCCCTTGTGCTGTCGCTGCTGTGTGCTGGCCATTGTGTCTGTTGCTGCCCTGCAGTCCTCGCCAGTCGTGGAGGAAAAGGTAAAGCTTGCGGGTCTTTGTCCACTGTGGTGCTGGGGTTGACCAAGGGCAGCGTAAGTACAGCCACTGCCTTAATCAGGGGCACCTGATTCCTTAGTTAGCATCAGGATGATTTCTGCTCTGTTGCTGTGGATCAGAAGTACTTGCCAGGTGTATTTACATGGCTGTGACTGAGAAGGTCACAGGCTGATCAGAAGGTCCCTGGCACATTCACGAAGCATGTAGCAGGCAGGAGTTCCCTGAGTTGTCTAGGCTGACTCAAGTTTTGTCCACACTCAGCAAACATTTCCCTTGTCATGGGTGAAATCTTGGTAGCAACTCACACCACTGAGCAGCAGGTAGCCAGAGCACCAGCCGTTACCAGAGGCAGTAGGCAAAGGAAGGCATCTTGTCTGCTCGGGCATCTGGTGCATCTTGATTCATAGCCCAGTGTGGTCACTTTATCAGCTCAACTGCTGCTTTTTTTTTCTTTTTTTTTTAATTTCTTTTTTTGAGAAAGGGTCTCACTATGTAGCCCAGGCTGGCCTTGAACTCACGGTGATCCTCTCACCTTAGCCTCTGAAGTGTTAGGATTATGTGTGTGCCACCACACCTATCAGCTTTGCTGGACTGTGACTTCTGTCAGCAGTGTGGTTTCCATAGGCAGTGGTCTCTGAAGTGGACAGGCATTCAAGGCTCTCCAGGGAGCTATGAAGGTGAAAAGAGAAGAAGACACAAAAGCCAAGCTTTGGACATTCCTGTCACTTGGCAATGCCACTGATTGCTCGCAGGGAGGAGTGGGAAAAGATAAAATGCATTCCTAGTTACAGATTTCTGTTGGACCCAGCAGGCTGGCTGGGCAGTGGAATTCAGTGGTCTGTAGTGTATTAATTGCCTGATCCCATGAGGCAGGAGGCTCCCCATACTCCCAGCTGTCCGTGTACCATCTAGTGACAGCTATGATGGTGTGGGGTTGGTGCCTAGGGACACAAGTGCTTTTTACCTGAGGTCATGAGTAGAAGTGCTTAATGGGTTCAGAACTGGGCCCCTGGGTGTTCCTCCTATTAGAATTGGGAGCCCAAGGGAGGCAAAATGTGAGCAGCTCGGCTCGGAGCCTTCAGGGACAGGCCAGGGTATTGTCTCCTCCCGCCATGAGCTGGTGGTTTCTTCAAGGTGGCTGATGGGCTGTTGCTTGAACAGTTGTAATGGGGCTGAATCAGGGAGGTCTCTTGGATTGGCAGGTACAGAGCTTTCCAACTCTGCTATCCTTCTCAGGATCTCTCACTCAGGAATTCCTCTGACTCTTACAGTGACAGGCCCAGACACGTCTCTGCAAAGGGGTCCTGAGAACCAGCCGCAGGAGAGTACCTTCTCCCTAAGCATGCCTCCTGTGCCCCAGCCCCTTTGGAGCTCACTGCCTGTCTGGTTCTGTCCTTGCTACAGACTAACAGCCAAGACAGCCAGCCAAATTCCAGTGAGCACTGGGGACTGTCTTGCTACAGGTGCAGCACTGTCTTGAACTGCACAGGTGCCCCCAGTCGAAAGACCCCTTCCTAGAATCATGCATCATGCTTGCTCCACCCAGCCACAGGAAGTTCAGTCATTGCACTGCTACGCTGCTGCCCTCTGTTCTCTGAATCCTCGAAGCACAGTGAGAGAGCCCCCTCTCTTGCCTTTAGAGCAGGCTAGCCTCTGTACTGTGCTCCCTTAGATGCTGAGGAACCAGTCCCAGCCATCGTTAGGGCTGAGTGTTAGATACTATGGTATAAGCAGATGCTAATTCTTGACCTGAACAGCTCCAAGCAGTGTGGACACAGGCCCAGGAGGGTGGCACTGCCCAGGCCTGTATACCCACTACTATTTACAGCCCACTGAAGATCTTTCCTGGACTGAGCCGACACTGGTACAGTGAGCTTTGCTATTGTGACTCCAATCTACTTGATGTTCCTGGTTTGTTACCAGAGCCTCAAAGGGACCCATGTTTCTCTCAGAGCTCCCAAGACAGCTGGGAGGGTTGCATCAGAAGAGAAGGTGCCCCTCTGTCACGGGCTTCAGCAGACAGGATGGAGATGCTCTTAACTCTCTTGACTCTAGATACATCCTATTCAAACATTTTATACTGAGAAGGCTTCATTAAAAAATAAAATAAAACAAAACAAAACAAAACAAAACAAAAAAACCCACGGGATTGATGGGGAAGCAAAGTGCAGAAAGCCAGGAAAGGATTGATTCCTCTATTGGCCCTAGGAGGGCTGGTGGTCATAGTTGTGAGAAGACAAGTCTGGGCTTCGTCATCCTACAATTTACTCAAGGCCACCAGTCAGTGCTGGCCATGATGCCAGAGGTCCCACACTGGTAGTGCTGTGGGATTGCTAGTAACGATACCATAGGTATCCATTTAAAATTGAGTAAAACAAAAGTGTTAAATCATGTGTTAGAAAGGTAAAAGTTATATCTATAAGATCCTGGGCTGCCAGCCAGTCACATCCTCCTGAGCAGGCTGCAGGGCAGCATTTGAGCAGTGCTATCCACCAGGTAGGTGTCCATGTACCAATAAAAGGATTTTTCCTGCATCTCTGCTAACCACCCACTTCCCTTTCCTCTCTCCCCCGTATTCCAGCAGGAAGGAGCGCCCTACCTCTCTGAATGTCTTCCCCCTGGCTGATGGTATGGTACGTGCACAGATAGGTGGCAAGCTCGTGCCTGCGGGGGACCACTGGCACCTGAATGACCTCGGCCAGCTGCAGTCCAGCTCCAGCTACCAGGTTTTGTAGCCATGCGTGGAGTGAGGGTCCCCTCACTGGTGTCCTGCACCCATGTAGAGGAGCCCAGTCTTTGCATGCAGCTGTCTATCCTCCCTGACATGGGACAGGGACAGAGAAACCAAGCTGGGGTGTCAGGAGCCTGTGCCATCACAGCTTCCCCATGCAGCTTTGTATTAGTGTCCACTAGTCCAGGCTAGACCTCTGCTACTGGGATGGACCACTCTGCATCTGCAACCACTGTATCTGTTAGGGCTGAGTTTAGCAACCTTCTGCCAAACCACACCCCAAAATATATACCTTCCCCTCAGACCAGACCAGTCAGGATGCATGTTGGTCCTGAGAGCTGCCTTTACTTCTATAGGCATTTAGAGTCTGAGGCTTGACCTCAGCTGGGAGGAGGCAAAGGCAAGGAGATGGCTCCCTCCACAAGCCCTTCCCTTCTTGTTACTGGTAATGGCTCTTGATTGTGAGTTGAAAAGCACCCACCTCCCCTGGTATGTACAGCCATCCAGTGAGTACAACCCGAACGTGGGATCCAGGGAAAGCCAGGTCACTCATTCAGGGCCCCAGGTCACTTGCTGCTGTTGGGTTCTGTGTGTTCAGACAGTCTGGAAGGCAGCTGTAGCGGGGTAGAATTCTGGCCACATTGCCAGGTAAGGATGGTCACCTTCCTGGGGCAGAAGAGCTTACCTTAGGTTTGGTGAATTTCTCACAGGCCACTGGAGGGCTCCTGCAGAAGCCAAGCCCTGGGCTTCTGTGCTTGGTGGGGCTGGTGGCTGTGGGTTCTAGGGCTTCTTAGGTGTCCCTCCTACTGCTGCCCTTGGCAAACTGTCTTTCTGCCTTTGTCCAGCTTGCCTTCAGGGGCTACTATGTGCTGCTGACTCTTTCAGAAAGTGACCCTACTGCTTCCTCTTTTGTTCTAGGGAGTGAGTGTGTCTTCGAGATATGGCAACACTCACACCTAGGTCTCAATGTTCTGCCAGTATCTGTGCCTTCAGGAGAAGGCAGTGATGCCTGTGGGGACCCGGCTATCCTCTGGCTGTCTGGGCAAGGCTCTGCCATTTATACCAACTGCTCTCACTCGCTCACTCTTACTCATACTGGGCCTGTAGTGGAGGCTTGCCCCATAAGCATTTGCCGAAACCATGGGGTGCCAGTACCTTGCTTGACCATCTGGCCCCTGGGCACCTTGCTCATGTCCATGTCTGGACCAGTATTTCTTCTCACCATGTCTGTCCTTTCTCTACTACATTGTCTGAAATAGCCTCTCTGTCCATAAATCATAGCACTTTATGTTTAATTCATAGTGTGTTTTGTTTGATTTTTCTTTTTTTAAACAATTACATTTTAAGTTCTTTTTATTTTATTCTCCAAGTTTTAAGGTTTTTCTAATTTCTTAATTTTTTTGTTTTTTGTTTTTTGTTTTGTTTTTATGTACTGTAGTGTTTTAACCAAACAGTTGTGGCTACTCATGGTGAGGAATGACCGCTAAGAGTGTGGGTTCTTTGCAATACATTTGGAGGTCACTGCTTCACGTTGATGTTTAGGAGGTTGAGAGGTTTGCCCTAGGTAAGTGGTGGCCAGGGGGTGTCCCCTGGGTAAGTGGTAGCCCTATAGAGTAACAGAGTTGGGGTCCTGGGGGTGGTGCAGCCGAAGGGCAGAATACCCCATAGTGACCACAAGAGTCACAACAGGTGAGAAGTCTGGCCATGGAGGAGGTGGTTTGGAAATGTGTTTCTTTTTTTTTTTTTGGAAATGTGTTTCTGACTCACACCCCTTGCTTCTGCCTGGACTTCATGGAGTCACCCTGTGCCCTTTGCTGGGCAGCACTGGAGGGTACCCAGAGCCTCTCCCATGGGGCAGACACAGGCTGTGTCAGAATTGCATCCCCCAGAGACTTGGGGGGCTACCCTTGCCTCTCCCAGCCCTTGTGATGCAAAGTGTAAGCGCTCTCCTTGAGTTGGACCTAAGTCTCATTTCCAGATCTAAATCCCCATCTAAAATGTTAATGCAGAGAAATTTGAGGAAAGCTGAACCATATGCTGGCATGCAGTTTCTCACCTTGGCACTGCTGACATTTGGGGCAGGATCATGTGTGGCTATGGGGCCATCCTGGGCACAGTAGGATGTTAGGCAGCATCCCTGGCCTCCATCCCCTCCATGCCAGAAGTACCTCCTCTCCAGTTGTGACAAGAAAACTGTTCCCTATCTTTACCAAGCATCCTTGGGGGCCATAGTCGCCTCCAGTTTAGAGCTGCTGCTGTAGAGAAAGATGTGAGATTTTGAGACTCCTTTTTTTTTCACTGTTACTGAAAATAATGTTTAATGCTTGCCTAGCAAGCACAAGGCCCTGAGTTCAATCCCCAGTACCAAAGTAATAATAATTTTAAGAACAGCATACACAAGAAAAGTTACTTTTCTTTTTGGGTGCAGGGGATCAAATTCAGGGCCTTGCGTGTGTGAGGCAAGCATTCTACCACTGAGCTAAACCCTCAACCCCAAAAGTTGCTTATTCAATTATACAAAATGCAAAAAAAAAGTTGTTTATTAAATTACAACAAATTGTGAAAATAAAAAAAACAAAACAGCATCCAGTGCCACAGATGGCATGGGACTTCTGAATGTATTCTTACCTGAATCTAACATTAATTTGTAAAGTATTAATACATACAATTGCATACAGTGAAACTGAGAGTAGAATGTTAGTAACACTTGGAGCTCATTTTCAAGCCAGCTTTTTTTACTTCATCATACTACATCAGGCCTAAAACAAAGGATCTCTTTAGAAGAAATGAAGTTTTCAGAAAGGGCCCAAAAGGCTATATTGTACAGGTTAGAGGAGGGAGAATATTTATACATGGGGAAATCAACCTCTTATGAAAGTTTAGAAAAAATAAATGTATTAGTCAGCTTTCCCTTTTCTGGGACAAAATACATGACAGATTTTGAGACTCCTTGTGTAGAAATTCAGGATCCTAATAGATGAAACCAGAAGTCTGTCTTCTGAACAAGTGGTGTCCAGTACTGAAAGGCCTTGCCCTAGCCTGGTGTTGACTCAGTGGGTCACGTAAAGGCAAATCGAAGAACCAGCTGTGATTCTGGGACCCAGGTGTATACTTCTTGGTTCATGTACTGCATTCACCCGACTCTAGACGGGGTTGCACACTTTCCCTCCTTCACCTTCTCCTTGCCTGGATGATCATACTTGCCAGTTCTGGGAACCCTAAGAAACCAGGTCAGCTGTCCGTCTGGGACATGCTCAGAGACCTGTCTTGTGCCTCTCCCCAACCTCAGCCATACCACTCCTGTACCACAAGGTGGGGCCAGGAGGGAAGCAAGGAGGTACAAAGGCCTAGACACCTGCTTAGGTCTGTTCAGGGTTTGTCAGTGGTTATGGAAGAATGTTTGGGGGCTATGATACTGAAACTGTCCAATATTTTCATCAGGAAAGGCCATAGGAAAAGAATATGTTACATGTCCCATAACATTCAAATAGAATGTCTTCCTTCCTAATGAGATACTTAAGGTAAGTACCTGATTGTAGTTTGTGATAGCTGGGGCTTTCCCCACAGAATATCTGGCAGTGTCCCATTCTGTCAAAGTGGAATTTCAAGCCATTTGAATTTGTGCCGATACTCAGGGCTAAACTTTGGGCTAGCTGAGCTGTGAGATATGGTCCCATGCATCTGGGAGTCAAGGCCATAGAACTGGTAAAAAGTGGTGGCCCCTTAATGCCCCTGATTTCTGCCTGAAGCAGAAGGAATAGTGGGGCCAGCCCTGCCTGTAGCACGCCCTTGTCATCCCTTCTTAGACAATTCCTTCTGGTCCCCAAGTAGAGCCCTTTGCCTGGTCCAGGGCTGTAGCTGGTACCTGACCAACACTGATTGCAGTGGTCACCCACCTGTCCTCCCACCATGTCTTCTGTGTAGTACCACACCCATTACTCACGTTTTGCTAGACTATCCTGGGGAGGGTATGAGCAAGAAGCACCATTCCAAACCATTTAATAATATAGTGGGTGCCAGAAGCATTTGGCAGATGAGCAAGACTACTCAGGAGTGACAAGGCCAAAACGGTTAGTCTGATGGCTCAGCAGAGGGAACAGGGTGCAGTATTGTTTGATTGCAACAAAGTGGCAAATGAGTGGAGCAATGGGGCCCTGGTGGCCACCCCTGGAGTGGAAACACTATGGCTCACAATGACTTGTGTCCTTCCTCCCTGTGTTTGGCCCTAGTGTCCACACGATGAGATGTCCGAGTCAGGCCAGTCCTCAGCAGCTGCCACACCCAGCACCACGGGCACCAAGTCCAACACACCCACATCCTCTGTGCCCTCGGCTGCAGTCACACCACTCAATGAGAGCCTACAGCCCCTGGGGGATTATGGTAGTGGCACAAAGAACAGCAAGCGGGCCCGAGAGAAGCGCAACAGCCGCAACATGGAGGTCCAGGTCACCCAGGAGGTGCGGAATGTCAGCATAGGTATGTGTCAGCCCTGCGCTCTAGCCCTACTGAGTCCTCCAGGGGCTCCTGAGCCCCTGCTGCCCCCCACCCAATGCCCCACCCCAACCCAGGGAGGGTTCTCTTCCTCTTTGGTTTTTAGTGTTGACAGATGTAATAGTCACCTCAGGCTTCTGTAGCAGATGCCATAGGTGGGCAGCTTAACAACAGAAGCTTGTCTCCTCATTGTTCTGGAAGCTAAGATATAGCAGAGCTGCTTTCTCCTGAGGCTGTCCTCCTGGCTTGCAAGTGGCCACCAGAGGCACTTTTTTTTTCCGCACTGGGAATTGAACCCAAGGCCCCAACCCCTCACAGGGTCATCCACTTGTGTGTGTCTGTCCTCATCTCTTCTCATAAGGACCCCTGTCAGGTTGGATTAAAGCCCACCCTGTGACCTCATTTTACCTTGTCACAACCTCATTAAAGACCCTGTCTTGTTCGTATATGGTCACACTGGCAACAGGAATTTTGGGGGAAGACACACATCAGCATAGAACAATCTAACAACACATAACTGGAGAGAAGATGATGAGGACATTTGGCCTGGTCCAATTTGACTGTGAAAAGGAAATGTAGTTTATGGCTTGCTGAGATTTAGGGATGTAGCAGAGTGGGTCCACAGTTGAGCTGTCCTGTGCAAATAGGCTTCCTCCCCCAGCAGAACTCTCAAGTGCTATGCTTGGTGAGGACAGAGGCAGGTGCAAGCAGGGTGAAGGTAGTGGGTGGCCCCTGGCCACAGGTTCTCTTTGCTCTGCTCTAGGCATGGGCAGCAGTGATGAGTGGTCAGATGTTCAAGACATTATCGACTCTACCCCAGAGCTGGACATGTGCCCAGAGACCCGGCTGGACCGCACAGGAAACAGGTACTCATTCACTAAGGCCCTTAGTCAGGGCTCAGTGCTCACCCAAGTTGCTGCCTGTGATAGAGTGGTGTCTCTTACCACACTTGCACCCATAGTGCAATGTTGGCTTTGTCTATTAGTTTTCTGTCACCATGACAGAATATATGAGATAATCAGTTTAAAGGAGGAAAGGTTTATTTTGGCTCACAAGTTTCAGTGCATGGTCATTCAGCCCCTTTTGTTTGGGCCTCTTGGTAAGGCACTATTTCGTGGGACTGGAGTCCCTGTAATCTCTTCAAGGACATACTCCCAATGACCTCACTTCCTTCTAATAGGTCCACCTCTTAAAGGTTGCACCACTGGGCTGGGGACCAAGCCTTTAGCACAGGGGCCTTTGGGGGACGCTTCAGATCCAAGCCATAACAACACCTATGGTTGGAGAGTTGGGAAAGGTCCAAGTGGGTGGCTGATGTCCGCTGCTCATTGACTCTGTGCTTTCCTGGCCTTCATCCTCACAGCCCAACCCAGGGGATTGTCAACAAAGCTTTTGGCATCAATACTGACTCCTTGTACCACGAGCTGTCGACAGCTGGGTCTGAGGTCATCGGAGATGTGGATGAAGGGGCCGACCTCCTAGGTAAACACAAGCAAACCCCACCTGCAGTTCTGTGATGATGAGGCTTTCTGTTGGCTATTTTGTTTGTGGTGAAGCAAAGTTCAGTGTACCCAGGGGCTAGAAACTCTTTTTTTTCCCCAGTACTGGGAATTGAACCCAAGGCCTCATGCAAGCTAGGCGAGTGTTCTACTGCCGAGCTATACCCCAGCTCCATTTTATTTTATTTATTTTGTAGTACTGGGGGCTGAACCCAAGGCACGCTACCCCTGAGCTACATCCCCATCCATTTTTATTTTTAATTTTGAGACAAGGTCTCAATTGCCCAAGCTGGCCTTGAACTTGTCATCCAGCCTCCTGAGTAGCTTACTGGAATGTGCCAACTTGCCTACTGTAGGAGCGAGCTTGCTTGTTTGCTTGCTTTTTTTTCTTTTCTTTTCTTTTCTTTTTAAACAACTTTATGAAGGTATATTCCTCATACAATTAACTTCATCCCCTTGCAGTATACCGGTTCATGGTTTTTAGTCTACTCGCAGGTTGTACAAACATTAGCACTAAATTTGTGAAATCTTCTCACTCTACAAAAAAAGCCTCATGCCCTCAGCACTCATCCCAGTCCTGCTCCAAACCCCTCCTGGACAGTCATGTTCTTTCTAAGGACAGTTTTTTTCCTTTAGGCAGTACTAGGGATTGAACGTGGGCCACTCTACCACCAAGCTATATCCCCAGCCCTTTTTATTTTTTATTGTCTCTCTATGTTGCCAAGGCAAGATCTGAATTTACAACCCTCTTGCCTCAACCTTCCTCAGTGCTGGATTACAGCTGTACACCAGTGTCTGGCTCTTGGGACATCTTTAGAGAATGATCGTTTGCCAGCACCTCTGCTCCATATTGCAGATGCACAGGCAGTCCTTTGCAGTGCTGACATGGCGCTGAGCTGGGCACTGTCCTGATGCCCGTGGAGCTCCCTGTGTTCTCAGGGCATCTGTGGGCAGCTGAGTGCTGGCTAGGAGGCTCTGAACCACCTTTCTGCCTGCAGCACTGCTCTGAGGAGCTCTGAGGTCCCAGGGTGCAGCCCGAGCACCTCTTGCTCTCAATAGCCACTTTGGGGTGGGCTGCAGTGTCAACAGCATCTGCTTGCTGGGTACGGAGAGTACTTCTGCCTGATGCGTCTCTCCATCCAGTCTCAGGCAGACCCCTCAGGGCTGGTGCTTCTTCCATCTCATGCTCTGGTAGGAGTCATAGCTTTGCTAGGGCAGCCACCTCATGTACACAGAGGGAGTCTGAGGTAATAGTTCTGCTCCCAGAATCTTCAGCACTGCCACCAATGTCTTCTCCTCTCCTGCTCAAGCAAAGCTGTCTTGCATCTTAGAGGGGTTATTATCAGGTTCCCTGATGCTGTCACTTCCCCCTGGTGTAAACCAATGACCTTTTGCCATCAGGGACTCAAAGGTGTTTCCTTGATACCCAGGAGGCCTTCCAGCTACAGACACCACTGGGACTGAGTGTGGCAGGGAGCTCTTGGCTGGCCCTGTCAGTCTGGCGTCCTCATGGCAGCTTTCTGGCCTGTCTCTGGGATCTCCATGAGTTGGGTGGCTTTTCTGGGACCTCTAGGGAGCAACATAATTCAGGTGTTCTGCATTAGCACTGCCCCTTGCTCAAAGCCCTGCTTGAATCAAAAGGCCCCTAATAATGTATTCTTCATTGTGGTAAAATATTCACAGCAAAATGCACCATTTTAATCATTCAGTAGAGCAAATACATTCACACTCATTGTTAAAAATGAAAGCTCTCCCCCAGATATCAGGGAGCAGCTAGGCACAGTAGTATGTACCTGTAATTCCAGTTACCCAGGAGGTTGAGGCAAGAGAATCTCAAGTTCAAGGCCAACATGGGCAAGTTAGTGACACCCTGTCTCAAAATAAAAATAGAAAAAAATAGAGCCAGGGTATAGCTCAGCAGTACAGTGCTTGCCTAGCGTGCTCAAGGCCTTGGGTTTCATACCCAGTACTTCATAAAGGGTAGCAAGGCAAGGGTGTCTACCTTGCAGGATATGCTTCCAGTGGAATTTCCCTCAGAAGTATTTAAAAATAAATGTACAGATATAAAAGCTATTTAGAAAGATTCTATTAAATAGGGCAGTCCCTTTTGCTGGGGGTGCAGTGCTAGGGATCGAACTCAGGGCCTTGGGCTTGCTAGGTGGCAAGTGCTCTACCACTGAGCTAGATCCCCGACCCCTGTCACTTTTTTTTTTTTTTGGTACCAGGGTTCGAACTCAGGGCCTCATACTTGCGAGACAAACCCCTGTCACTTTTAATAGTATTAATACACTTCCATTCTTCTTTACATCGTCTAGATAGTGCTGTATATTTCACTTTTAGATTTTGGGGGACTTTTTTTGGAAAAATGATACATGTTTATAATAATACTCAAAATAGTATCAGAAAATACAAGAAGGGAGTGAAAAATCTTTGATTTTTCACTACCTTCTTGTATTTTCTGATACTATTTTGGACCCCCAGCTGCCATGATGATTATTCCAGTGTCTTGGTGACCCCCAGCTGCCATGATGATTATTCCAGTGTCTTGGTGACACCTTCTCAGGCCTCTCAGTGCTGTTGCACCTTTTTGTTGGGGGTAGCACTGATGTTTCCATGAACAATTAAAATCACTCTCATACAATTTCCTTTCCTTCACATAAGTGTAAATTTCTTTGTAACATAAATTACTTGATCAACTTGATCAGCTTTTTCTTGTTTCTAGTTTTTGCTGCTGTCCTAGGGGCCTTTTTTACTTTTCCTTTCAGTTTTTATTTTTTATTAGTACAAGTTTGCAGTACATAATGATTATATGCCTCGTGAGGAGTTGGTACATATACATAATACATCTAATTCTTTTCTCATCCCTTTCCCCTCCAGCCCCTGCCCCCTCCTTATCCTGGGGACCTTTGGCCTAAACATTTGTATTTCTGGTAATTGCTGTTGGGTAGATTTCCAGAAGCAGAAGCATCTAGGTGAAGGTGCAGGACCCTCACTAGGCATACCTTCCAGACAGCTACATCCATTCATTCTCTTCTCATACCTGCTAGGGACAGACCAGTCCCATCCAGGGGTATTCAATGTCTTTTAAGGCAACTGCACTTCCTGGGCTGGATAGGACCCTAAGTCTGTTTGGGGAAAAATGTCATCCATGCTATCCTAGATGGTGAGCCCCAAGGGAACATTCCACTTCTGGCCAGCTCAGACACTGAAGGCTGTGACAGCTCCAGACCAGACCTTACCAGATAAGAGCCAGACTGGGGACAGGGCAGCACAGGAACTTGTCAGTGAGATGCCCATGGTGCCTAAGACATAGGTTGTGCACAGCTGGTGCTGAGGCTATTGACAGGCAGAACCAGGGTCTCAGGGGCTTCATGTGGGCACTGCAGCACTCCACAATAACTCACTGAGCTCTGGAGTTTTGATAAAAAGATGTCTTTTCCCAAGAAAAATGCATATGCACGTAAAATTTCATGTCAAGAGTTACAGCCCTACTGAGCATCTTGCTCTTGAGCTAAGAGCTCTGGCTGAGGTGGTGGCACACACCTGTATCCCAGCACTTAAGAGCCTGAAGCAGAAGGACTGCTGCAAGTTCAAGGGTAGCCTGGGCTACGTAGTGAGTTCAAGGTCAGTCTGAACTAGAAAGCAAGACCTTGTCTCAAAAAAACCAAAATAAGGAGCAATAAGTATTGGTGCAGTGGTGATATAAGGGATCAGTACTGACTGAGCAGCACTTAACAAGTGTGGTACTATTACAGCCTTTACCTGCACTGTTTTGTGGGAATTTCACACACGTACCTAAGGGCATTGCTTTCCCAACTTACAAATGAGGAAACTGAAGCTAAGAGAAGCTGAACAGTTTGCCCAGCATCATTCAGTTGGAATCTGAAATTCTGACATGGGCTAAGACCTTGGTCCTTCTACTACTTGATGGTCAGCTGGCTGTCCTTCAGGGACAGATCCTACCTACATCATGAACAGCTCTCACTGTCTGGTCATAATCCTGAGAAGGAGACACACCTGCATAAAGAGAATTAGAAAGCATAACAGAAGGACGTAAAATCCTTAAATACATGGAGAAACAGGAGCACTCCTGGGCCTAACAGTTGACCCCATGAGCTGTCAGGTGACATTACAGTGGGCCTATCAGTTCATTCTGAACCAGGAATGTTATCCAGAGTTGGATATTTTCCTGGAACTTCCTGAATGGATTCTGACATTCAGCCAGAAAAGTAAATGTGAGAACAGCCCAGAAGTTTTTGAGGCAGCATCAGTTCACAGGGTTGCCTGTCTGGGTGTCCATTAGCACCCTGAAGCTGCAGTGTGTGGGAAAGGCTCATGGTAGAGGAGAGAGTTATCTCACAGACCTGAGCCATGACACATGCAGCCTTCAGCCATGGAGGATGAGCAGGTTCTCCAGTAAAGGTGTGGGTCGCAGCTGCCCTGACTAAGATGAAGTTGACCCCATATAGTAACGTGGTATGAGTCTGATCCCCCCCAAAACAAGTCATTTCTAGGTGGATTGAAGATCTAAACATAAAAATACAATGACAAGTAGTGGCACTCACCTGTATTCCCAGCATTCTGGGAGGTTAAGGCAAAAGGCTTACAAGTTTGAAATCAGCCTGGGCAACTTAGCAGCTTAGTGAGACCCTGTCTCAAAATAAATAAAAAATAATAATTAGGGATATAGCTCAGTTTGAAGACCCTGGGTTCAATCTCAAGTATCAAAAAAAAAAAAAAAAAAAAGGGAGGAGGGTACCAGATGTTCACATCGGGTGCTCTGAATGTCCAGAGAAGTGACGAGCAAGAAGACACTGCTTTTGAATTGGTATGCTACTTTATTTAAATTCCCATAACAAGTTGCATATTTTGTTCTTTAAATCAACTAGGTTTTTGATACTCTTTTCCTTCCTTATGAAGTACACTAAGTGGGACAGAGTGGTTTCCTCAATTCTATGTAGAAGAAAGAAGCATCTTCCCATCCACATCCGTTTTTCTCAGCTGCCCCCCTCCCCCGGTGTGCCAGAAGTCTGCAGCCAGAGGGGACATGCCACCTCATCCTCCCCACCTCACCCCTCTCTGCTTTTTTGACTAATTTCTTTCCCTTTTCCCCTTTCCTTGATCCCTATTGTCCTCTAATCATACCTCACCTGAGGTCATGCCTTCCTATGAGACCTGGGCTGACCAGAGGAGCCAGCTTGCTCTCTACTGAGGGGCTCCTGGGAAGCTGTACCCTCTTGTCACACAACTGTTTCTCAACACATACACACACCCTCTGATACAGGCTTTTCTTTTTGGGTTTTGCAGAGGGCTGGTCTCATATTGGGTGGATGACAGGAACAAAGAAGTAGGTTCCTGGCAAAGCCAGAATTGCAGTACTCAGGGCCCCTTGGGGACTGAGGGTTGCCTCCTGTCCTCCCTTCACCTCAGGGATCCTGCCCCATGGGATATGCCCTTGGCCTGCTGGGATATGTTGTCCTCCATGCCCTTCAGCATGGGAATGGCTGAGTCACTGTTGCTTTTTCTTTAATGAGAATTCCTTTATTTGTTGATTCCAGTCACCAAATGACCTTTGTTGCTTCCTTCCCCATCTTTCTCTGCTTCGCTGGACGTTGCCCAGGGGAGTTCTCAGGTGTGTATTTCTCCCATCTGTCTCCTGTGGCCCCCCCTTTCCTGTTGTGGAGAGCAGCTGGAGTGGGGTGCATACACATGGGTGCTCCCCTGCTGCTGGCTGTCGCCAAGGGCTCTGCACTGACCCCTGATTGCTGTTTGGCTGCACCAGGTTGCCCAGCCACTAAAGCCCCGTGCTCTGCTCACCAGCCTACTACTGCCTGAAAGCTGATTTGGGTTTGCTCCACTGGCCGCTGGCAGGCCCTTGGTATCTGACCGCCTTTTTTTGAGCCTGAGAAGGCCCCTAGGGAACTACTGAGAATGTAAGACGGTTGACCCCATTAGGTGTACCTCAGAAGTCAAAGGTCCCTGTGATACCTGCTAAGCACAGCACAGGGTCCTGCCCCACATGGGTAGCCCTGCTGAGTTGTTGCCTTGCTTTGCAGCAGAAATCCCTAAAGCCCACCTGCCTCCCTGAGCACATTCCCTGATCCCATCTCCCCAGCGTAGATTCCCCACTCTGTCCCTTCCAGCCCAGCATCTGGGGACAAGATGTTACTGCATTCCCCACAGGCAGTTGTGACCTGGCAGTCTGGTGTGTAGCCCAAGGATAAACTTTCTGGAAAGAGTAGCTGGCTGCATCCTGTTTCCTGCTCTCCTATTTCCCTCCTATGCCCACCCTAACCCAGCCATAAGTGACCCGAAATACCTTCCAGCCGGCAGTCTACATGGGCTTAATGCGCTTCTTTTCTTTCCCTCCCCCTGCCCTGTTGCCCATCTCCTGTGGGACTGGGACGCTCCCGCAGTGCGTGATGATTTTTTTGGTAAGGCCAAGGCCCTGCTTCTTTGTGTGTTTCTTCTATTTCTGGCTTCCTCTCTCCTTCCTCTTATACTTTCTCATGCTTCATGAGCATCTGCTTTGTTCTGCATGGCAGGGGTGGTGGGATGAGCAGGGGCTGCAGGCTGTCATGGGAGGCAACACCTCCCTCTGAGCTGTTGTGGGCAGACCCTCTGAGCCTCCACAGGCCCAAGGCAGACCCTGAAGCCAGAGAGCCCAGTGCCTGCTGTGCCCTGTCTACAGGGAGGCAGGCCCATGTTTGAGGCAAGTGAGGTCAGAATGGACCCCTAGCCCAAGCACCCTGAGTGTTTTTGTTGTTTCATGACTACACAGATACGGAGCTGTTTTGAAAGATCAGATTTGGTACTTGTGGGATTTATGGGACATGCCTGCAGGGAATTCAATCTGGAGTCCATTTTGAGGCCTGGTAGCAGAGGGGCCAGGTTAGTTCCTCCACAGAGAGGCACCAGGGAGCCCTGTCCTCCTGTCTAGTTCTCTCCCTGCCTCCTGCTACCCCACTGTGTGGCCCAGGTCCTGCCAGGCCTGCATGTATCCCCAGCATAGGGTCACACCTGCCATGGATCATCTCATCTTTGTGGCTAGGTGTTTTCTCTGAGTCCTGCGTTGTCATCTGTCCCCTTTCACTGTGGCTGCAACATCTATCCACCTGGGGATAGCTCTGAAAGGCAGACACATGTTCATGATGGGCCTGGAAACCACTGTATCAGGAGAAGGGGTGATGCTGGGGGCAGGAGCAAAGCAGCTGCACATTGGCCATTCTGGGCCCTGCCAGTTCACCTACTTCCTCCTCAGAGGGACCTGTGAGAACCATTTCAAGGGCCTGGTTATGAGCTCTAGGCTGCTACGCTGGGGACCCTGCTCTGTGTATGTAGGCCACAGACCTGGTAAGAGTAGGACCTTCCACTGGGTGGGGAGCCCAGGGCCAGGACTTCTCTCCAGGGCAAACTATACCATCCTCTGTAGCTCGGCTCCCTGCAAATGGGGGTGAGGACCCCAGGAAAGTTTGCTCCTTGAGGCAGGTACAATAGCATCAGGGTGGCCTCAAGTGCTCAGGGAAACTATCCTTTTCATTGCAGGAATGGGCAAAGAAGTGGGGAACCTGCTACTGGAAAACTCACAGCTTCTAGAAACCAAGTAAGAGGTCCTCTGTGCCAGGCTAAGCAGCCCCCTAGACAGATAATAGAGGAAGAACCAAAGAGTCTTGCCTCCCTGGGTTAGAGGGCTACCTGGACAGGACCTTTATCATTATCTCTAGTAGGGGGTACTCCTGAGTAGTTTCTCTGGAAATGTTGCCTTAAGGACCCTTTGACTAGGGTGACCACAGTTTGGTTCCCTGGTCAAACAGGTGGTCCCACACCCTCAGCCACGTTCTTAACCAAGGTAAACCTTCTCAGATTGGAATAGGTGTGCCCCTCAAAAGTCCCTGTAACATCATGTGCATAGGGGCTCTCCTGACACACCACCTGCACACTCTCTTTCTGACTTTTAAAGAAATGCTTTGAATGTGGTGAAGAATGACCTCATCGCAAAGGTCGACCAACTGTCAGGAGAACAGGAGGTGCTGAGGGGGGAGCTGGAAGCAGCCAAGCAGACCAAGTTCAAACTGGAGAACCGAATCAAAGAACTGGAAGAAGAGCTAAAAAGGTGAGGGGTTTGCAGGTGAACAAGACTCAGGCTCTGAGGTAGGGTTTTTTGAGCTGCCTGCCTCTTTTTCATGTCCCCCTTAAATCTGCTCTCCTAAATCCTACACCATTCTGAGAGGCCCCTCTGGCCCCTGGTGGTATCTGTGTGCTCATTGCTCAGCCCCACTGGGCTCCAGCTCCAGCCACTGGCCTGGGTCCATTGTCTACCCAATGCCTGCCCTCCCTCTGTCTCCGTCTACTCCTGAGCCTGGTATGTGCGGTCCTGTCTCATGTATTGTCTGTGGATGAATTAGCAGCCTTGGCAGGGGAGGGGAGCTTCTGGCTGCCCTGGCACCCCCACATCCTCTCGGCTTCCCAGTCCTCGCATCAGCCAGGGTCTGGCCTCCTGGCCCCTGGAGTCCTATGTCCTGGCTATAGACCTGTTGCAGTGGGAGGAGTGATGTTGAAGAGAGCCAGTGTAAACCAAGTCTGCTCTGGATTTGCCTGATACGTCCTTCCCAGGAGTATCCCTGACTCCTTGGCTCTGCCCTCCCAATATATATTTATATATATATATATTTTCTTTTTAATTTCTTTTTTTAAGATAGTCTTGCTATGTACTCACTGTATAGCCCAAGCTGGCCTCTACTTCTGGCGATCCTGCCTCAGCATCCCAGGTGCTGGGATTACAGGGGTGTACAGCCATGTCTGGCCCTTCTCGGGCTTTGACTACTTCTTCCTTTGTCAGAACAGCCAGAAGTCTAGGCTTTGGGGTCATATGAGGCAAGGGTGTGGGGCCCCTTGGCCCTAGGGAACTGACCAGATCATTTAGAACCATCATTGGGATCCCTGTAGGGCACACCCTGAACCTGGGGATTCCTGGGGGCATTGCAGGGCCTTCACCCTGTCCACTTCCTCTTTTGTCCTGTAGAGTGAAGTCAGAGGCTGTCATTGCTCGCCGCGAGCCCAGAGAAGAGGTGGAGGATGTAAGCAGCTATCTCTGTACAGAATTGGTATATTCCACTATTAACCTGTGGTCATGGGTGGGCAGGGCTGTGGGGCGGGCTTCCTGGGACTTGTTGGTGCTCCCGGGCCCTCTCTACCCATCTTGTGTGACCTCCGAACCTGGTACATTATTTGCCACTCCTCCCCTGTGGCTTTGTGATGCTACAGCTACCCCGTTGGAAGATCCCACCCTACAGTAAGGCGTAGTCCCCTCCTAGACCCCGTCCTAGTGCATGTGTTCTGCAGTCCCAAGCCACTCTCTCTGCTGCCAAGTGAGTCTGCAGACGCAGTGCCAGCACTTGCTGTGCCTTCCCAGGTATTCTGCTCAGGTGCTGCAGTATTCTGAGGAAAGCAACCAATAGCCTAGATGGGGTAAGCCCCCAACTTGGAGCCCCAGCCTCCACCAGAACCTGAATGAGTAGCTTGAGCTCCTGCTCCTTCCTTAGGAGAGCAGGCTGGGGCCCTGGAGTCATACCAGCCCTCAAGCTTAGCATTTTATAGTTCAGTCCATGGGGGAGTGGGATAAAAGTCCTATGTTGAGGGTTCAAGAAATGGTAGCCACTTTCTGCCCATGCTGTACAGCCTGCACCTTGAACAGTCCAGGAGAGACAAAGCCTAAAGTGAATTGTGGCTCCCTAGATCCCCAACACTTTGAGTAAACAGTGGCTGGTCTGGGGCTCAGTCCCTTCCAGGCCTGAAGTTGGATATACTAAGCAGGAGGGAGCAGGGCATCTTCCCATGGGCACTCCACTCCTTGCAGCTCTGCTGAGCCTTCCAGCATTGTCCAACGTGGCCCAGGGCTGTGGGGAGAACAGTGGTGGACACCACTCAAGTCACTCAAATGTGAAGCACTCTGCTGGCAGAATGATTCCCAGAATTTTCCTTATTGTATTCCACATGGACCAGTCCCTCCTGTTCTTTACCTGAGGCATCAGGAACCTGTGGGAAGGGTCATCTGTGTCATACTCTCAAGGGTATCATGGGACATTCTAGAAATAGGCAGCCCTGAGGGGACAGATATACTCATCATCTCCCTCTCCCCTACCCACATCCCTCCCACTGTTATCACTTGCCCAGGCTCCACAGTATGTTGGCATTTGGATCCACACTTGGATGCCATGCCCTCACCTAGGAGGCAGGTGCCTCAGAAGGAAGTGAGGTGCCTGGACTGACCCCAGCCCTCCTTCCTCGGCTGAGCCACGGTGTCCTCTTCCCTCCGCAGGACAAAATCCCCATGGCCCAGCGCCGCCGCTTCACACGGGTGGAGATGGCTCGTGTGCTCATGGAGCGCAACCAGTACAAAGAGCGGTTGATGGAGCTACAGGAGGCCGTGAGATGGACTGAGATGATCAGGTAGGTCGCATTGCCCTGCATGCCATAGATCCCAGAAATGAGCTCATGTCTCCAGTTTAAGCTGTGGTCCCTAAGTGAGGGGGGCTGTGCCTTATTCCAGATGGTGGAACGGAGCCTGACCTCCACTGCCTCTGCCTCCCAGAGTGGGGTAGAAGGATGACAGCCCCTCTCTGGCAGGGTTCCCAGGCAAGGGATGCCAGAGGGCTAGCAAATTCCTTCTCTTGCCCCACCTGCAGAGCATCCCGAGAGCACCCATCCGTCCAGGAAAAGAAGAAGTCCACCATCTGGCAGTTGTGAGTGTGGCACCCTGGGGAACAGGTGGGCTCCTCTAAGGCTACTGCCACTCACCCTCTGTGCTTCCACTGCCAGCTTCAGCCGCCTCTTCAGCTCCTCCTCCAGCCCTCCTCCAGCCAAGCGGTCCTACCCTTCAGTGAACATCCACTACAAGTCACCCACCACTGCCAGCTTCAGCCAGCGCCGCAGCCATGCTCTGTGTCAGATCTCAGCAGGCAGCCGGCCCTTGGAGTTCTTCCCTGATGAGTGAGTGTCCCACGGCCTCCACTGCCCTCTGACTCGCAAGGCGGGGTGGGGTGATGAGTGGCAGAGCCCTTCTCTGGCAGGCCCAGAAGCAGGATGTGGCAGGCAGGCCTTCACTTCACTGTGCTGTGGGACAGGGACAGGCATACTGCCTTGCCGCCCCCCAACCCCCATAAGGATCATTGCTGGTCTGGCTCTAGTGTTCTGTACCAGATGCCCCTTGTCAGAGACTCCACTTTCTTTGGTTTGGTTTGATTTGTTTTTTTGTTCTTTTGACAAGGTCTTTGTAGTTCAGCGCGCCTTGTAGTCACTATGTAGCCCAGACTGGCCTCAAACTCACAGTGATCCTCCTGCCTCAGCCTTCCAAGTGCTGGGATTACAGGCTGTGCCACCACACCCAGCAAAGGCTGCACTTTCTGAGAGTCCCTCTCCTTAGTCCCTGAGGACTGTGCTGGGCTCTGTGGCCCCCAGCTTTGTACACTGGCCCTGAGCCTTGTGTGTCCTTAGGCTCTTGAGCATCTGGCTGCATCAAGGAACTGTTTCAGGCACACCTTCAGTGAGAAGCCACTGACAGATTCTGCCCCAGGCTGCAGTGAAGCCTCTGCCAGCCAAGCCCTGGGGCCCAGGCAACATAGCAGGCTCCTGGACAGGGGAAGATGTTGGATGTGGCCTCTCAACTCAGGGTCACATCCCATGCTGGGATCACATCCCATGCTGGAGAAAGCCACCCTCTGTCAGATGAGGGTCCAACGACCAGTAAAAGGCAAAGGGAGACCTACATAGGATCCTAGGCAGGGCAGATACCCTGCAAGGCAAGCCAATGGGCTTGCACAGGCTACTCACCTTAGACAGGAGCATGGCCTTTCATTTTTCCCCATCCAGTGACTGCACATCCTCTGCCCGGAGGGAGCAGAAGCGGGAGCAGTACCGCCAAGTGCGTGAACATGTGCGCAATGATGACGGGAGGCTCCAGGCCTGTGGCTGGAGCCTACCTGCCAAGTACAAACAGGTGTGTATAGGAGCAGTACCAGAGGAAGGGCTGAGTAGGGAGGATGCAGATGGTCAGGGGTGATGGGCAGGGCTGAGGTGGGTGCAGAGTTGGGAGGCCCAATGAGGGTGGGTAGGGACAGACCATACCCACCCCTCAGCCTACCCAGGACAGACCCCAACCCTGGGGGAGGGAGCAAGGAGGAACTCTGCAGCCTCCGCTGCTAGTGCCCAGGCCTGGAAGGCTAGGCTCTTGCCCAGTGTGCCTTCTGCACCAGAAGCCAGCAGGCTTAGCTAACCTGGGATTCTGAAGGATGGGTACCTGCACCTGGCCTTGTGCCCACAGTGCCTTCCTGCTCTGTATAGCTGAGCCCCAATGGGGGCCAGGAAGACACACGGATGAAGAACGTGCCTGTCCCTGTATACTGCCGCCCCCTGGTGGAGAAGGACCCTACCACGAAGGTGAGCTCAAAGGACCCTACAGGACCACCCCCAGAAGCTAACAGCAGATCTGGGAGGTAGGCAGGGGAGCCACATGTCAGACCCCACAGCCTTAATCTTGCAGCTTTGGTGTGCTGCTGGTGTCAACTTGAGTGGGTGGAAGCCAAGTGAAGAGGATTCTGGAAATGGAGTCAAGCCCATGTCAGGCCGTGACCCTCTGACTTGTGACCGGGAAGTAGAAGATGAACCCAAGAGCAACCACACATCCCCAGAAAGGAAGAAGGTCAGTGTGGCAACAGAGCCCTACTGCCACCTCCCCAATGTATTGTCCCTAGACAGCCTGCTACAGAGCTGGGTGAAAGGGACAGAGCTAGAGGATGCTGGGGTAGTGCCTCCTGTGAGGCTGGGTGGAGGGGGCTGGCATTTCTGGAGTCAGACAGTTTCTTCTGTATAGGATAGGCCTGGGTAGAGCTACATCTGGCTCTCACCAGGAACCCAGGAGCTGGAAGTTCAGTCCAGGGTGCTGTGCCTGGAGCTATAGTGGCTGCCATTCTCTCCTCTGTGCCTCCTCAGGGTCAGGAACATACGAGGTGCTTCTTGGTTCATGCCAAGGAATGGACACTGAAATGGCTGAATACAGGAGGAGGCAGAGGCTTCACGGTTGGAGCCCAAAGGATAGTTTTATATCCCAGCTTAATTTGGGAACCAGGTCTTTCTTTTAGAAGTGAACCATCCTCTGGATTACATGCAAGGAGAACCATGTTCTCTGAAACTGTGGTCAAGGAGAAATCCTATGAGATCCCAGGAGACTCCTATGACTTGTGTTGCTGCCACAGTGGCCTCAAACCTGGGCACCAGCGCTGATCCCTTTTGCTCTGAAACAGGCAAAGGAGCTACCTGAGACAGATGCCACCTCCAGCCGGGTATGGATCCTCACCAGCACCCCAACCACCAGCAAGGTGGTGATCATCGATGCCAACCAGCCAGGCACTGTTGTGGACCAGTTCACAGTCTGCAATGCCCATGTCCTGTGTATCTCCAGCATTCCTGGTGAGTCCTAGGCCCTGTAGCACCAGATGCCACCCATGGGTGGGTGAGCACAGTCTTGCAAAGCTGGTATTCAAGGAGAGTGGTTCTTCATTTCTACCAAGAGATGACTAGGATGTTAAGTAAATGGGAATGAGAGGCCTGCCAAGAATGTGAGTGGACAGTGGGAGGTGGTCAGGCCAAGTTGAGTGAGACCCTGGGCCACATGTCTAGGAGGAAGCGTGCTGGTGGCCTTGTTCTGCCCATTGCTGGTGCTGACTCAGAGGAGAGCCTGAGGTCATACCCAACTGGTTAGAAATGATAAGTGGGGCTCAGTGTGGGCCTAACTGAAACATTGCTTACAAGCAATATGAAAACTTTTCTGTGTGATAAATGTGAATCTCCATTGGGCCCAAATCCTACTGCCTTACTGAAAGCTGGAGAGCTAGGGCACAAGCAAAGGATTTGGCTGCACACCCTTGGGCAGCAGCATGTGTGACTTCCTGGGTGAAGAGAAATGGGTGATGAGGGTCCTATGGGTCTCAAGTATAAAACCTTAGCTCCTTAAAGTTCTCAGGGTCTGTCACATGATCAGATGCTGTTTGCTCTGAGGACCAGACCCCACTTCTCAGTTCTCTTTGGCCTGGCGGCCCACCCAGCAGAACAAGCTTGCTGGTCTTCCAGGTCTCTACGTGGATATCCCAAGAGAGCCAGAGTGCTGCCAACTGTTGGGGCTGGGCTGGCTAAGCATAGAACCTGGGTCCATCTGGGAGAACGTAGAATGCTGGCCCCAGCGGATGGCACCCTTCTCTTCCACTGCCTCCATGGTGCTGAAATCTGATGTGGCCTTGAAGTATTGGGCTCTTTGACATGGCTAACATGCCGACTCTCCTCCCAGCGGCCAGTGACAGCGACTACCCACCAGGGGAGATGTTCCTGGACAGTGACATGAACCCTGAGGACTCTAGCACTGATGGTGTGTTGGCTGGCATTACACTGGTGGGCTGTGCCACTCGCTGCAATGTACCACGTAGTAACTGCTCTTCTAGAGGGGACACCCCAGTGCTGGACAAAGGACAAGGTGAGTCTTGTGCTTTCTCTCCATCCACCTTGTTCTTCCATCTCTGCCCAGCCAAGCTCACTCCTCCTTCCACAGGAGAGGTGACTGCCACTGCCAATGGGAAGGTGAACCCATCCCAGTCCACAGAGGAAGCCACAGAAGCTACAGAGGTCCCAGACCCTGGGTCCAGCGAGCCAGAAGCAGCTGCAGTGCGGCCGGGGCCCCTCACAGAGCATGTCTTCATGGACCCGTCTCCTGCCCCACCCTCCAGCACTCAGCCTGGCAGGTGGGCTCTCTCAGGTCCAGCAAGACAGAAATGGAGAGGAGACTAGCGGAGGCGCCAGAGTCTTGGGGCAGGGCAGGCAGAATCTTCGAGCTACCATCTTTCTTACAGTGAGAATGGGCCAGAGGCTGATGGCAACAGTGTACAACCGCAGCCGGAGCCCACCGGGGACTCCTCAGCACCAAGCAGCAGTGCTGCGCCCACCATGTGGCTGGGAGCCCAGAATGGCTGGTAGGCAGGCTGGGGCAAGGGTTGGAGGGTTCCCTGGCTTCACTTGTATTTGTGCCCATGCCCACCTCAACCTTCTTCCACAGGTTGTATGTGCACTCGGCTGTGGCCAACTGGAAGAAGTGTCTGCACTCCATCAAGCTGAAGGACTCTGTGCTGAGCCTGGTGTACGTGACCTCACGCCAAGGGCTGGGAGTCAGGTGGGGGCCCAGGTGACCTGGCTAGCCTGAGCCTGGCTCACTGCCTTCTCATTCCAGGCACGTCAAAGGCCGTGTGTTGGTGGCTCTTGCAGATGGGACTCTGGCCATCTTCCACCGTGGTGAGGGTGAGGCTTGGTGGCCCTGCCACAGTTGGGTGGGACACTCGCCTGGGTCCCTGGGGCTGTCCTCAGCCTGGAAGTGGGTTTTCCACCCCTACTCATGAGTAGAGGGACCCCGGCCAGCCTGAGCAAGTGCCATGGGCTCTCTCTAGATGGCCAGTGGGACCTAAGCAACTACCACCTGATGGACCTGGGCCACCCCCACCACTCTATCCGCTGCATGGCTGTCGTATATGACCGTGTCTGGTGTGGCTACAAGAACAAGGTGCACGTCATTCAGCCCAAGACAATGCAGATTGAGGCAAGTGCTGACCAGCAGTGTGAGTCCAGGGAGGGGAGGGAGGCTAAATAGGGAACCAGTCAGAGAAATTGCTCCTTTGTTCAAAGGCATGGGCAAGTAAAGAGCTCCTGGGCTATAGTTGCTGGTCTGTCTGGAGTCTGTCCTCTGCTGTGTACCCTTAAAACTACTCAAGGACACATACCTCTCCTGCAGCTTGGCCTCTCTCCAGGGTCTAGATCCCTGGGAGCAGTGCAGATGCTGGATCAGACTGGAGTTGGCTGAAGACATTGAGTTGGCCCCCTGGGGCTGTGGCAGGTTCAGGGTCCCCTCCCCATTCTCTCCTTCCCCCAGCCCCGCTGATTGGCTGCCATGACCCCACAGAAGTCATTCGATGCCCACCCAAGGCGGGAGAGCCAGGTGCGGCAGCTGGCATGGATCGGTGATGGGGTGTGGGTGTCTATCCGCTTGGACTCCACCCTGCGGCTCTACCACGCCCACACCCACCAGCACCTGCAGGATGTGGATATTGAGCCTTACGTCAGCAAGATGCTAGGTGAGGGGCGGTACTGGGTAGGGGCAGAGTGGGGACTCTGACAAGGGCCACACTGACTCAACCTCTCCTTCCTGCCCCCACTCAGGCACTGGCAAGCTGGGCTTCTCCTTTGTGCGCATCACAGCCCTGCTCATCGCAGGCAACCGCCTCTGGGTGGGCACTGGCAATGGAGTTGTCATCTCTATCCCACTGACTGAGAGTGAGTGACTACCAACCTGGGATACCTGCAAAGACAGTGATGGCTACTCCTGAAAGGCACATGTCAGGATGGGGTGGGGGGAGGCCACACAAAGACACCCACACCCAGGTGGATCTAGCTGCCCTGGCTGTAGCCATATTCAACCTCCTCCTCTTCTCACCCACCAGCTGTGGTCCTGCATCGAGGCCAGCTCCTAGGGCTCCGGGGTGAGTACACAGCACTGCCTCTGCCCCAGATACAGCCCCAAGTGGTTACTCTGCTCCCCTCCTGTCTTTTCTCTCCCCTCCCTTCCCTTCCTTCCTTCTCCCCTGCTGGAAATGAGTGCCCTCTGTGTCTCTAGCCAATAAGACATCTCCCACATCTGGGGAAGGCGCCCGCCCAGGGGGTGTCATCCATGTGTACGGGGATGACAGCAGTGACAAATCAGCCAGCAGCTTCATTCCTTACTGCTCCATGGCTCAGGCCCAGCTCTGCTTCCATGGGCACCGTGACGCTGTCAAATTCTTTGTCTCAGTGCCAGGTGAGGAGTCACCTCTGCCCACCCCTGCATGCCATGGCCCTGTTAGCCCTTCCAGGAGGCTGCCATATTGAGGCCCCTCTGCCCCATGACAGGGAATGTACTGGCCACCCTCAATGGCAGTGTGCTGGACAGCCCATCCGAGGGCCCTGGGCCTGCTGCACCTGCTGTGGACACTGAGGGCCAGAAGCTGAAGAACGCACTAGTGCTGAGTGGTGGTGAAGGCTACATTGACTTCCGCATTGGTGAGTGGGCACTGCCCAGGGCAGGGTCATGGGTGTTGGCAGGCAGGAGCTACCCCTGACTGCTTTGACTCTCCAGGGGACGGCGAGGATGATGAGACAGAGGAAGGTGCAGGGGACATGAGCCAGATGAAGCCCGTGCTGTCCAAGGTGGAGCGCAGTCACATCATCGTGTGGCAGGTGTCCTACACCCCAGAGTGACGCCAACGCCTTGACTACCCACCCTGCCTGATGCCAATGTGTACATAGGACCCCCACCTGCCTGCCCTCCGTCTCCTCCCCTGGGGCAGTCAGGCACCTGTCCAGCCCCTTCTAACCTCTCAACTTGCAGCTTTCACCTGAAGTCCAGTTCCCTCCCCCCAGCTGGCAGGGAGAGGGGTGATTACAGGTCACAGGGAGGGAGGCAGGGAGCAGGTAGTGTTTCCAGAGGGGAGAACCTCTGGGAACACCCTTTCCCCAACAGCACCTGGCTGGTACCCAGCCCACTGTCAAGTCTCAAAGGCACCTCAGGGTGAGGGCAAGGCCAAGGTGGCTGTGGGCAGCACCTTTACGCAGCCCAGGTCCACTGTAGGCTCCCCACTCCGGGCACCCCCATTGCAGGAGAGGGACTTTGAGCTGCCAAGTCTTCCTACCCTGAGTCTACCTGCTTTGCATGTTGCCCGTGGGAGTGGGGTCCCCTGGCCCCCAGTCCTTTGTTCTCCCTGAGGAGGCCAAGCCCAGTAACCATCCTGTCTAGGGAGGTGGGACTCAGGCTGCCCAGACCCCAGCCAGCCTTCTGTGGGTACTCCTCATCCACAAACATCCATTCCCTCAGCCCTATCCAGTCTTCCCTGGGATCTGGCATTTAAGCCTGGGGCCAGGCTCCCCAGGGCAGCTTCTTCAGAAGACAAACCAGGTGCCATCTAGTCCAACCCTTGCTGACCCATATCTTCCCAGGCTCACCTTGGAAGAGCAGGATCCTAGAGTCCTGCCCCTCCTTGAAACCCCTAAGGGTAGAATTTCTCAGGCTGCCAGGGCAAGCCCAGGCCTCAACAAGGAGTGGTCTGTGGCCTCTCCTGGGGGGTAAAGGAGGGGTTGGTCCAGAATGCAGGCTCGGCCTCAGGTTGGTGGGGGTGGTGTGCTCTTGGGGTCTGTTCCCTGCACAGGGCTCCCCAAGGAGCCTAGCTCCCAGACACGTACTAAGTGCCTAGGGTTGCCTCCTGTGGCCTACTCCCATGAAGAGCAACTGGTGAAGGACTGCCCAGCAGAAGCAGGAGGATAAAGACAGGGCCACTGCAGCAGGGCCCTGGGCATTGCCCTGGACTGCCCTCCTTACCCACCTTCCCCGTCCAGGCCTTACTCCTACTCCAAGGCACTGATCAGGGCAGCATGGCCCCTGCTGCCCACCACCCTCTATAGAAGCACAGATCTTAGGGCGTTATGCCATGAGCCCAGCTGGCTACCACAGGCTGCAGCCATACGCAGCTGCAGGCTTCTCCCTGCCACCCTGCAACCTCTCCACTGTGATGTATGTCCCTGTCTGTCCCCCCAGCAGCTGAAGTGATCTAGAGGGTGGGTGGAGCTGGAGAAAGGGGCCAGGTGCAATTCTCCTCAGGCTTTGTTTGATCCTGCAAGTGAACCCACATATCTGCTCTATATGTAATAAACGTCTTGACACCATGCCTCTGCCTCCCCGGGACCAAGCCAGTGTGCACACGGGTTTTTCTCAATTTATTATGAAAAGAAGTGTGGGTGAAGGGAGTGTGGTGAGTTCAGGCGCTGTGGGCCAGGGAGGTGGCTCTGCTGTGAAGCAGCTGACCAGAGTGACCTGCACCCACTGCTTAGGTGAGTCCTGCAAGTTGCTGCAGTCTCCCCCCAGGCCAGCTCCTCACTACTCATATAGCCAGTGTGCGGCGCTGTCCTCCCAGCATAGGATCTCCTCCATACGGAACCAGAGTGCGATCTCGCGGCGGGCACTCTCCACCGAGTCGCTGCCGTGAATCACGTTCCTAGGGGTGTGTGGAACAGGCCAATGAGCAGGCAGAGTGGGGCCAAAGCGTGGGGCGTGAACAGAGTAGGAGTAACTGTAGGCCTTACTTGCCAACTTCCACGCTGAAGTCACCGCGGATGGTGCCAGGCTGGGCATCTAGTGGGTCCGTGGCCCCAATAAGGGCCCGTGAGGCGCGCACCACATCAAGCCCTTGCCACACCTGCGCGGGCGGGGGCAGGGGTGTCAGCGTGGGCAACGCTCCGGGGCCAAGGCGCCAGCCCGACCACAACTGGGAACTCACCATAGCCACAACGGGCCCGGAACCCATGTATTTGACCAGGCGGCTGTAGAAGGGGCGTCCACGCAGATCAGCGTAGTGCTCCCGCAGCAACTCCTCGGAGGCCTGGGGGAGGGACGGCCGCATGCACCCGGGCCTGCGTTCCCATCCCTCTCCCCCCAGGCAGCACGCCCCAACATCTTCCCTGCCCCCCCACCCCCGCCTCCGCACCTGCACCAGCTTCAGTGCAACCAGCTTGAAGCCCTTCTTCTCGAAGCGCCGCACGATTTCGCCCACCAGCCGCCGCTGCACCCCATCGGGCTTTACAGCCAAGAAGGTGCGCTCGTGTACGCCGCCGCAAGCTGCAGGAAACGGGTCGTTAACCCTGCCCGGCAGCACGTCCACCCTGCACGCCCCGGCCGGGTCTGGCGCTCACCCGCAGGGAAGAGATGGGCGAAGACTGTCAGCACCAGGCAGATCATGGCGACTGCAGGCGCGGGGCGGGGCGTCGTCGATAGGGCGGGCAGGCGCCGATTCGAGGGCTGTGCTGCACGCGCCCCCCCGCCCCGTCCGCGGCCGCACGCGCAAAAGAAACCACGACCTAGGCCATTTGGAGCGTTTATTCCCGGCCCCAGAAGCGGAGAAGGGGCTGCCTGGGGTGACTACCACCCCGTTGTGCCCTGCACCCCACCCGCGGGGCCCCGTACTCAGGTCCTCCCCAAACCTCCCTATCAAGAGGCAATGGGCCTTCAGCGTCCATCCCGGTCCTCGCACGTTAGACCGGGGTGCCCGTGGCCTTGCCCTTGGCCTCCAGTTTCGCAGGGTAGTCCCAAAGATCTGCGCGCGTCCTCTCTAGGTTCAGCAGGGGCTCTTCGGCGCTAGGATCCCCATTTTTCTGACGCTGCGCAAGAATCATGGCGCGGAGCAGCGGCGGGTAGGGGACGGGGTGCAGGTCGTCTTGGGGTCTCGGCGTGAACGCTGTGAAGGCCTCTTCCTCGTGCTTGGGCACCAGCCGCCAATCGTGGTGCATGGTATGCTCGATCTCCCGGGCCTCGCCCTCTGTCTTCCCTGAGGAAGGGGAGACGGTTGTCTGCGCGCTCCAGAAACAAGCTGCCGCCCGCCCCGCACTCCCGAGCCCCGGCCTTACCTTTGAAGGTCAGGACACCCCAGGCCTTCCCGTGGTCCAAGTTCTGCAAAGAGACGGGTCAATTCAGAAAGCCGCTAGACCCGGAGACCAGGCGGAGCGGGGGGCTGCACTGGGCTCGCGCACCTGCGCCGTATAGTCGGGCCGTACGCGCGTGAGGCGCCAGTAGCACGGCTCGTCGTGCTGCCACAGCCAGGACTTGCGCGTGACCAGGCGGCCCAGGCCAAAGCGCGGCAGGCGGCCGAGCAGCTGCAGGAGGCGGCTCTCGCGGCGCACGTCGACCCAGGCACGCACTGGGAGCCGGTTGCCCGTGTACGGCCGTGTCAGAGTCTCGTAGTCCAGGGCGTAGCGCTGCGAGTCGCGCGGCCGCTCCCGTTGCTCGCGCAGGGCGCGCACACGGCGGGCAAGCTCTGCGATCAGGCGCGGCCGCACCTTCTTGCGTGCCATGGTTGCACTCGAGCCGGGAGCCCACCGGAAGCTAGCGCGCCCAGACCCCCGCCCTCGCCGGAAGTGGCTGGTGTCCTAGGCAAAGGAGGCTGCGCCATGGCGGAGGTGGAGCCTGGAGGGAAAGTGGGCTCGCGAAGGGGTCGGGGCCCAGGACGGGGCCGGGGCCAGGGCCAGCGGCGGCCCCCGACTTGGGAAATCTCAGATTCGGACTTTGAGAGCGACGCCACGGCGGAAGCGGGTGCCGGGCCCCAAAGCGCAGTGGGGGAGCGCAGGGCAGCAGCTGAAGCACGGCGGCCCGAGCAGGCCTTGCAGTGCCTGGTGGTGCGCGTGGACCCAGGTGTAGCGACGTGGGTCCGGGTTCGGGGACATTTCTGCAGGGCACAGCCCATGCCGGGTGTGTCCTTCCTGCATCCGGGGTGGGGGTCCCCAGCCAAGCCTGGGGGCGCTGTTCTGTGGGCTGTCACTCCAGGGAAGGGGAACACGAGGCCGGGGAGAGGGGTGAGCCTGGGTGTGGGGCTGCACGGCACCCGTCAGTTCTGGGTGGGGGAGGATTGTGACCGAACTGTACTCCGCGGCCCAGCTGTCCTGGAAGACGCCGGCTCAGATATCCTGATGAATGCGCTGGGTGCCCTAGGCTGTGAGTGCCGCATCGAGCCGCAGAGCCCAGCCCGCAGCCTGCAGTGGAGTGGAGTGAGGGCTAACCCTCAACCCCCAGGCGTGAGTGACCCCTGAGAGTGCAGCTCTGATCTCAGGCAAGCCTGGTAGAGGGGTGGACTGAGAGACGGCGGTTCCCTGGCCACTCTGCCGGTAAGAAGCCAACTCTCAGTCACTGCCACAGGACACTACCCCTCAGTGAGGCTGGGGTCCGGGTCAGTTGGAACCTGACATGAGATTTTTGAAAAGCAGGACCGGGTGTGGGTGGGGGAGCTGCTGGGGTGCCATCGTTGGCCCTGGGCACCTAGGCTCAGGTTGAGTAACAGCACTTGTCTTCACAGGTGCTTCCTAAGGTGTGGGCTGCAGAGGACCAGGAGCTGCTGCTGCTGTTGGAACCAGCAGAGTTTCTGCAGGGCGTGGCTCACCTTACCCAGGTGCTGTCTTTCCTCTGCATCCTGACATTGGGTGTCCCCAGCTAGGCAGCAAAGCTTTCTTGGTTCTCACTGGGACTTCTCTCTGGTTAGAAACCGCAGAAGTGTTGAGAATGGGGTTTGCCTTTGACAGCTAACAAGCCCAGCCCTTATTGGGGTGCTCAGTAGCCTCTGCTGGAGGGAAACCAGAATGCCCACCTGACGTTTGTCCTGGGCATGCCTAAATTAGACCTTGTGCTGGGTGCCAGCGTCCAAGGGTGAGCATTTGTTGAGCACTTCATCTGTGCCAGGGAAATGCCCACCTGGCGTACAGAGGCAGACTAGAAACAAGGAGGCTGTCCAATTCTTGTACCACCTGGGGTATTCTCAGGGGAGGTTCTTCTCAGCCTGCTTGACTTCAAGGAGGAACAGAATTGGTTTTCTTGAGACTCTGTGCTCCTTTTCTTTCTGCAAACTGGCTGTGGCTTGGTGGCCCATGACCTTGCTGTTGCAGCCTTCTTGTCAGTAGGTGTGAACAGATGTGCTGTACATTCTTGCTTCAGACTTCAAGCCCACCCTGCTCCATGTCCTGGATTTCTTCCAAGAGTCCTGCCCGCCGCCATGTGGCTGTCATTGGGCTGGATGCCTACCTGTGGTACTGTTCACCCTATTGCCTGTGGTAAACCTGGCTGAGATGGATTCCTAGGGAATGTGGGGGTGCCTCTACAGGGTGCTGTGTGAGTCCCATTACCCAGGTCAAGCCCTGGTGGAAGCAGAACTCAGGGAGGATAGGACTGAGGGTGTGTGGTGACTGTGGGATGGTTATCTTTGTGTAGGTCTCACCAGCCCAGTGCCCAGGGGACACAGCAGCCAGAGAGTTCAGAGGTGTCCCAGACCCAGGTGACCACTGGCTGGCCTGAGGTGGAAGAGGTAAGGGCCAACCTGGGTTGGGTGGCACAGTTCACTTTGCCCCAGCACAGGGGCTGAGTATTGCCTCACCCACACCCATGGCTTGCCTTCCCAGGCCCTGGTGCTCCTGCAGCTCCTTGAAGATCTGGATGTGCTGTTGGTGGCCTCATGGCGGGAGTTGAGTCAGCACGTATGCTCCTTCACCAAGGCCCTCATCCAACGCCCCTCCAAGTGCGTGCCCCTGCCCAGGGCTGGGAGATGGCACCACATGCAAGGGGTGGAGGAAGTGCCTGCTTGAGAGCAGATGTGCCAAAGGGCTTTGTTGAGCTGGAGGGGTAAGGAAATAACGGCTCTAAAAGGTTCCTGTGCCCTTCCTGTTTCAGACAGTACCGGGACTCCCAGGCCTTTTCCTTCTGTACAGCAGGGCGCTGGGCCTCAGGCCAGAGAGTGGCCAGAGACGGCTCTGGGCTGCAGGGTGTGTGGTGGAGGCAGATCCAGCAGTTCAACAGGGTCAGCCCAGCTGTGGCTGATGCTGTGGTTGCTGCCTTCCCCTCCCCCCGCCTTCTACAGCAGGTGAGCTCCACCAAGTGTCCCCTTCCCTTCCCAGGAATGGAGACCAGGTCCGCAAGGCCTACCCTGCTCACTTCAATCCCTGCCCTAGGCACTCCTGGCCTGTAGCACAGAACAGGAGCGCCTGGGCCTCCTGGCTGACCTCCCTGTGAAGGCCCGTGAAGGGAGGCAGCACCGCAGGGTGGGACCTGACCTCTCCCGCCGAATCTGCCTCTTCCTGACCACCACCAACCCTGACCTCCTGCTGGACTTGGGCTCCTAAGCACACCTGCAGGACCCATTGGGCTTCCTCCCATGCCACCAGCAGGACATAATAAACCCACCCCAAGGACTGACCGGACACCCTGAAAGGCAGGACCCCAGCCCACTTGGGGTGGACTCAGTCCCTGACTGGCAGGTCTGAGTGCAATGGGAGGGGGGAGGGGGGAAGGAAGCTCTAGAACGAACAGAAACACATGCTTTTCCCCAGTCCAAGGGCAGCAGGCAGCAGGCAGCAGAAGGACCTGGAGAGGATGGGGACTAAAGTTCCCTTGGCCATAGACCCGCTCGCTTCAGGGGAGCCAAGCAGGAGGGCAGTGTTTCTAGAAGAGACAGCACCCAGAGGTTTGAGGGGTGGCTTCCCTGGGAGTAATAAGAGATCCTGGGGAGAAGAAAACCAGGCCTGCCCCTTCCAGGCTATTGGACATAGTCAAACCTGTCAGAAGGAAAACTGGACACAGGGGAGCCCTAGGCCTTGAGGTGGACTCTTTAATCTTACAGATGTGTGGGCATTTGTTACAGTTATTAAAGTCTCTGTGACAGCAGCAGCAGCTGACAACATGCAAAGCGAGCTAAGAAAGAGCTCAGATTGGGCAAGAACAGGAAGAACTGAGCTCCAGCAGAGCCCTTCTCTTCCCTGGGGCAGCAGGGATGCCTGCACCCTGGCCCACTCAGCTTCCCAAGTCCACCATCTGGGTCGAGAGGTGCTCAGGCTGCTGCTCCCAGGACACTCAGACGGAGATGCCGGGGGCACAGGTATGGCTTCTACCCTGCCCAGCTCTGGCAGCCAAGTGACCTTGGCACTCTGGGGCCCTGGAGCCCCCGTAGACTGTCCCGGCTCTGGGGGAGATGGGACAACCCCAGATGGATTTCAGCCCAGCTCTCCTCTCTCCTGCCTTGATGGGTAGCTGGAGGGCAGGGATGGAGAGAATGCGGGTCACAGGCTGAGAAGGCAGTCTTCATCAAGAAATAAGTCAGGTCCGTCGGCAGCGCTTTCTCTGGCAGGGCCTGGTCTCCAGGCTGTTAGGGCTGGTCAGGTCCGCTGCCTTGGGAGAGGATCCAGCAGGCTTGTGGTGGCTACAGTTCATGCTCAGAACCCAGCCCAGCTTGTTGTGCAGTGCCTGCTTGAGGCCAGGTGGCAGAGGCAGGCCCTCCAGGGTGTCCCCTGAGTCTGGCCGCAGCTGGCGCAGGCGGTAGCAGCACAAGTACTGCAAGGAAGTCATGCTGGCGCAAGAACGGATCACCTTCATGCTACTCTTGGCTGCTGTGGAGCACACCATTGGGTAGAACTTCTTGTTCTGTAGCCGGGTAGCAGCCACTCCTGGAAGGAAGACAGAGAGAAGGGAGACCTGTGTGCCAGGCTCAGCCCTCCTTACATACCATGCTAGGGTGGCCAAAGGAAGTAGCTTATGCAGCTGTGAGAGAGGATGCTGGTCCAGGGAACTCCAGCCTGGCCCCTGAGCTGCACACATGCACACACATATACTAGGACCCTGGGGCTTCGGGTTTCTGGGTCTCCACTAGGGTCAGGCCAAGGAAAGCCAAACATGGTGACACCCTCACCTATGCACTTCCTGTTCTTGAAGAAGGTCAGTGTCCCGTGCCAGGTGTCTAGGTGCACACCAATGATGGAGCCCTGGCCGAACCTCGAGGAGAAACTTGTCTTGTCGCCTTTGTGATGAAGAAGCCCTGAGGACAGCTAGGTATGTGAGCCTAGAAGACATATGCTGCCCTTCCCACCAGCCTGCCCCAGCCAGGCCACATGTACCTGTGTAGGACAGGCCCCAGCTGTCCTCATCCCTGCCAAGCAGGCTGCAGAACGTGTGCTGGTACTTGTCCAGGTCCACATCTGATGTCCCAATGCCCACCATCTGGGGACAATGAGGTTGAGCAGGGGCTACCAGGCCTGAGGCCTATGGTGGCTGCCCTCAGGCCAGTGGCCACTTACCATGTCAGTACCATAGACAGGTGAGGTCATCTTAATCTCCCAGAAGTGTTGGCCATCCCCCAGCTCCTTGGTGCCCCTGATAGCTGCAGTACCACAGCTGTACTCCATGTGGAAGCTGACCTTGCGGTTGTCACAGCTGAGCAAGGTGGCTGATGACTTATTCAGGTCATCCCAGACCCAGTCAAAATCTACAAAATCGAGATGTAGAGAGGCCCAGGCTGAGATGGGCCCCAGAACCATAAGGCCTCTGTATATCCCAGGAGGGCCCAACCCAGGTGCTCACACTCATCCTCCTCTCCACAACGGCAATCCTTCCCACGGTGGGCCACGTGCAGACTGCTGCAGAAGGCAGCCTCGCTCTGGCCCTCGCAATCACAGAAAGACTCCCCTGTCACAGGCACAGCACTGGGGATGGACGGCGGCAGAGATGAGTACTCTGGGTCAGAATCCGAGTCACTGTGCTGGAAGAGAAGGGCAAGCTGTTCCCACTTGTCAGCTGCCTCTGGCCTCCACTTACCACCCACCTCCAATATCACCATAAGCCAGAGTGTTACACTACACCGTAAGAGGGATAAGCGCCAAGGACTCCTTGGTGTCACAGGTACACCGCATGACTCTCTCGTAGTGCTGACACCTGACAAACTGGCCCATCCACGACCCACTTCTGCATGATGTGGGTAGGGGCTGTATACCCAGCCACCATGGAGTATCAAAGACAGGCCTACCAGCTCTTCCCTCTAGCATTCAACAGGCAGCTTCTTAATGACAGATAAGCCACAAGCTAGCCCTGACAGACTGTAGGGCCTGAGCCTGTCTTGGGCTGGGATTCTCTTGTCACCCAAGGCAAGAGGTGCTCTCTTAAGGCCCAGTGGGCTCATGCTGCTGCTGCTATGGGGAGCAGCCAGGACTCTACCACTACCTCCAAGGGGACATAGTCCTGTGGTTCAAGTTCCAAGTCCCCAGGCCCAATGTTGGCCCAGTGGTCAGACACCAAGGCTGAACTGGTCAGGTTCCAGCAATCAGCTGACCCACAGGCCCTCCCAGGATATTAGCCAAGGAGGGTCTCTTCATGCCCTTTCCTACTTCAATGCCATGCAGGCCTTCCAAACACCTGCCTCAGCTCTAGACCCCAGGCCAACCTGCTCAGAGGCCAGGCAAGGTACAAACAGCCTATACCAGCCTGCTCCACCATCCTACAGACTCACCTCTGTTCCACCCCCCTGCCACACACCTGCACAGTAGTCCAGGTGACCTCAAATCTGAGCAGACCCTGTCATACCACAGGGTCCTGCTGATATGGGAGTTAAAGCCAGTCTCCATCCAAACCCAAAGCTCTGCCCTCTGCTATGTCTAGTCACACCAGCTCTGCTGTGTGGCACTATAGTCACAGCCCTTGTCCTGGATAGAAGGTTTAGACATTGCTGGGCATGGTGGTGCATGGGTGTAATCCCAGCACTCAGGAGGCTGAGGCAGGAGGATTGCTGTGAATTCACAGCCAGCCTGGGCTACACAGTGAGTTCAAGGCCAGCCTGAACTATACAGCAAGACCCTGTCTCAAAAAAAAAAAAAAAACATGGTTCAGACATCATCCTAGCACTTTTAAAATTTTGAGACAGGGTCTTACTGAGTTGCCCAGTTTAGGCTTTAACTTGAGATTCTCCTGTTTCAGCCTCCCAGACTGCTGGGATTACAGACATGTGCCACCATACCAGGCTCCCAAGGACCCTTTCCCAGATTCCTTTCATTACAGTTTAGCCCTCTGCAGTGTCCTGTTTGCTTCCCCCTCTCAGTAGCTCCTGAACTCCTCCCAGAAGGACCTGTTCCTCCAAGTTTTCTGTTAATGAGGCCACACAGTATCTTAAATGGGTGAGGAAGTCTCCTGCATACCTGAGGGGAAACTGCCCACAGACCTCTAAGTATGTGCTCAAGTGGACTCTGCCCCCAAGGAGAAGCCACAGGGAACCACCACACAGGAAGTTCAGGCAGCCCCAAAATGATCACAGCCCATCCTAGATAGAGGGCTGTGATAGATCACAGCCCATCCTAGATAGAGAGGGGTCCTGCCCCTAGATAACTCAGGCCCAGGGGACTGTACCCCACTGGTACAGGAGGGCCTCCCAACATCAAGGCAAGCCCAGTGAGTCAAGAGCCAGAGCTACAAGGTCTAACTGACCCTTTCTTGGCGGGGAGGCAGTCTTGCCCCTTGACCAGCCTTAAGGACAGCACTGGAATGGAAGGAAGGTACACCCAGGGTGACTACCTGCTACCTGCCCACACACAGGTACTTCAGGCCCATTAAGTGACAGAGGACAAGCAACATGCATGTGTCACACTACCCAGCACAGACACCACCTGCACACACAGCCATGAGTCTGTGAGGCAGGGATTCAACAAACTGCTTCAGGCCTCATGGTCAGCAGGAGCTAGAGGCGTGGACGGAATGTAGACTGGCCTCTCGAGCTAAGGAGGCCCAAAAATGCTACCAGCCAGGCCAGTAAACCTGTGGTGCAGGGATTTAGGTCAGTGGTTAGAGTGCTTGCCCAGCAAGTGCAAGGCCCTGAGTTGGATCCCCGGCACCAACAAAAACAGAAAAAGAAACCTTGTCTCAAAACAGTCAAAAGTATAAACTGTCATAAATGAAATGGGCTGGGGATTTGGTTCAGTGGTTAGAGTGCTTGCCTTGCAAGCACAAGGCCCTGAGTTCGATCCCCAGCACCAAAAAAAAACAGAAACAAAAAAACAACCTGTGGCTCCCAGTTCTCCCACAAAGCCAAAGAAAGGACCAGACTACAATACACAGGGCTGTAACTGTCCAGCCTCAGGAAGCCAAATGGAAAGTGATCACCAGGGGCCCCCTCTCCAACTCGCTGCACTGCATCAGCTTGTCCCATGGGCGTGACCATAGACAAGACAGGCACAGAGCTAAGCCTCTTCTGGCCACTTCACCTTGTTGGGCCTCTCTGAGCTCAGTGGTATACAACTATAATCCCAGCACTTTGGGAGGCTGAGGCAAGAGAATAACAAGTTCAAGCTCAGCCTGGACAACTTAATGAGACCCTGTTTCAAAATAAAAAAGGGCTGGGTTATTTCAGAGCAAAGGTCTCGAGTCAATCCCAATACCACCAGAAAAAAAAAAATCACAGTTCCCTTTTACACACAATGTGTAGCTGAATACAGAGAACACATTATGTACTGCAGGAAAAAAACACCTGGAAAGATGCACAGCAACTCAACAACAGTTAACCTCTGGAAACTGGCTGGGTAGATAAAATAGAGAATTTCTGTTGTACAAACTGACCAGGGGCCAGCAGTCAAATCTCTCCCATGCCAGAATCATCATAGAAGAGAATGGGAAAGAACCCATGTTTGTCCAAAGGTCCTGCCACCCCCAAGCTGCATGACCTTTGCTAGATCCGAGCCTGGCTGGCCATGGCACACCCAGGAGTCAGCCTATCTTCTGGCTCAGGAACACTTCTACTTCTCTCTTTGATTCTCTGTACTTAAGCCAGCCATGCCCACCTTGCTGCTAGGACCTACCTGCCCATCAGAATCGTAGCCCCAGTTAGGGGTGCCTGCCAGGGCCACAGCCCTGGCATCTGCATCCCGGCGGGCTGCGCTGAGGACAAAATGCCATGCCCTGCTGCTCCGGGGGCGTCTGGCCATGGTGAAGAAGACCTGGAGGAAAACAGACCCTTAGCCTGGAGGATACAAAACCCACAGGAACGTGTACTATAGATTCATTCTCGTGCTCTACCCTCAGTACTTGGCCCCTCCTTGGCAGGTTGATCCACAGACCCACCCAAGGGTGGGGGCTCCATGGCAGTGGATGCTGAACCGGGGCTCTGGAATTCTTCACAAGCCCATACCTGGCTCCAGTATCTGAGCACCTTGATCAAACAGAGGGAGATGGTGTGAACCACCACCCAAACGCCCATGACTGGAAGCCGACACTCAGCCCACCTTGGAGTTCCACTCAGGAGCCCAGCTGCCCCTCAGGCATCTCAAACCCGACTCGCTCCTCCTCCGCTGTCCAGTTTGACAAATGGCATCTCCAGCCTCCAGTTCCTCATGCCAAAAGCACCGCAGTCATCATCCCTGACACGTCCTCTTCCTTCCTGCCACACCTGCTGCCATCCTCGCTCTCGTTGGGGCCCAAACACCATCTCCCGAACTGCACAACTCTTCCCCCCCCCACCGCCGAAGTCTCTCTTTAAAAATAAATACAAAATCTGTTCAAAGTTTGCCACTGTTTCCGGGGTAAGATGCAAGGACCGGTTCTAGTTCACTTCCTGAGTCGGCTGTCTCGGTCCACTGGCCGGTTCGGTCCTGCCTTTTGCCTGAATGCCTCCCGTTCTCTGCAGACCTCAATTTCAGCCCCTGGCTGCCCTTCGTTACCCGCGCCAAATGAACGACCCGGCCCGCGGGCTGCCCCACCTAGACGCCGGCGGCGCTCGCCCACCCGCAGGACCCAGGGCTGCTTTTCACCGACCTCAGCTTCCGGCGACGCTGCAGGTGTTGCCCGACCCCGCAGCCGCAGCCCGGCCTCCCGCCGCCGGCCGCGGGGGACAAAGAACGGCCGGCCTCCCACTCTGCAAGGTCAGTGCCGCGTCCGCAGGGCCCGACCGGGCCGGGTGCCGCTCACCTGAAGCAGCCGCTGGGGGTCCGCCGGCCGTGACCCACTTTCCGCTCCGCCCGAGTCGTAAACAATCCCCGCCCCCGCGCCGCATTGGCCCGGACGCCGGAGGCGGGCGCGCCCTATCGGGACTTCTCCTGGGGGCGGGTTTTGATGGACACGACTGCTAACGAGAGGTTGCAAGACTTGTCAGTCTTGATCCGACCTCTCTATTGGTGACAGTTGGAGGCGACCCCCGCATGCCCATTGGGCGCGGAAGCGAACAAAGTAGGCCTTGCTCCGATACGCCCTTTGCGCCGGAACCTAAAGACGCAGTTTAGCGAGTCCTCGGACTACTTGATTGGCTGGGAAAGCGTCAAAAAGGAGCCAGGGGCGGGCACTTCACTCTGGCTGGAGGCCGGTGGTGCCGTCGGGAAGGCGGAAGGAACCGCGAGCGCGAGTAGCAGCGGAATGGAGGCAGCGGCTGGTGAGTCTGCGGACCGGGGGCGTCTCTGCAGACTCGAGGGAGTCGGTGCCGGTTTAGGAGAGTCTCTGCGGGCCGGTGCGGGACCGAGGGACTCTGTGCCGGTCTGGCAGAGTCTGTGCGGCCGGTCTGCTGCCTGCGCAGCGGGCGACCAGTGCAGGATACCGGTACCTCCTGGGCCCACCCTAGTCTAGAGCACGCCGCCGTGATTCTGACTGCGCTGGGTCTTCAGCACCATCACCTGTAGGCCCAGGGGTACTTCTGCTTGCGATATTTTTGCCTTCAGTGGCCCCATTGGAAACAGGTGTGAGGATAGGTCAGCCTGGGGCTGGTAGAAGACTTTCCTTCTGCCTGCAGGTCTTTGCTTATGTGGGTCTTTGCAGAAGAGATGAGTGTCCCATCTGGGTCTAGACATTAGCTTTTGTCCTGATCTCAGAATTTGGTACAGGGGCCGTGTTTCGTGACCCCAAGTGAATGAGCAATGAGGGTCTGTGGTCCCTGGAAAACAACCAACCTCCCAACTTCTGCTTTTCACCAGAAACTGGGAACCTGGCTGGTGTGCGGCACACCATCCTTGTCCTTTCAGGAAAGGGAGGTGTGGGGAAGAGCACCATCTCTACAGAGCTGGCCCTGGCGCTGTGCCAAGAGGGCAAAAAGGTGAGGCCCCTGCCTGAGCGCTTCGGCTTAGTGCCAACTGCCTGGCCCCCTGCACCCAGTCATTGCTGAACTTTTGCCGTCTGGCCTCCTGCAGGTGGGAATCCTGGACGTAGACTTGTGTGGCCCCAGCATCCCACGCATGCTCCGAGCACAGGGCAGGGCTGTACACCAATGTGACCGTGGCTGGGTGCCTGTCTTTGTGGATCGGGAGCAGAGCATCTCCCTAATGTCTGTGGGTTTCCTGCTGGAGAATCCAGACGAGGCAGTGGTGTGGAGAGGTCCCAAGAAGAATGGTAATGACCCAGCAAGGGGGCAGGTACTGGTGGCCTTCCAACCTCTCCTAGCTGACTTCTCAGAGCTCAGAACTAAAAACTTTGAAGAGGCCAGGTGTTTCGACACAGACCTGTACTCCCAGAACTTTGAGAGGCTGAGGCAAGAGGATTGTTAAGTTCAAGCACAGTCTGGGCAACTTAGGAAGGCCCTGCGTCAAGATAAAATAAAAAGGGCTGGAGATGTAGCTCAGCGTGAAGACCCTAGATTCTGTCACCAGTACTGAAATACAAAGGCAGAAGTGGAGGGCCACCCTCCCTCTCAAGTCAGGGTAGGAGTTTTGTGAGGTCAGGCTCTGGTGCCCTGGAGCAGCAGGTGGTGATAAACTATCGTAATTGCAGTGAGAGGCTGCTGGGATGAGTAGCAAGTACGGGGCAGGTCCTGGATACACCTGCAAGACCCTTCACAGCAGGCCATCACACAGGCTTGAGAACTTGGTACAGACACCCCAAGGAAGATTGTGGCTCCCTCCTGAGCTGAGGCCTTGGCAAGAATCAGCTGCCAGTCACTGCAGGGTGGGCATGTAGAGGCAGGACTGGATGCTGGAGGCAGCACAGCAGCTGAGGAGAAAGTGCTGCTTGTAGGGGCAGAGACAGGCTCCACCTGCTCACTGCTTCCTGTTCCCCTGCCATTAGTAAGAACCACCAGCAGAAACCTTGCTGCCTCGTGCTGCAGGTGGCTCCAGGTCCCCCAGGAATCTAGGGGATGGAGGCTAGTGGGGCCTCCGTCTGGGTGAGATACCTCCTGGGTAAAGTGCCTTTCTTCAGGCTTGTGGTTCACATGGCACATACTGGCTCCCCTCTCTCTCTGGGTCTTTGTAGCGCTGATAAAGCAGTTTGTGTCCGATGTGGCCTGGGGGGAGCTGGACTACCTGGTGGTGGACACACCCCCGGGGACCTCTGACGAGCACATGGCTGTTGTGGAAGCACTGCGATCCCACAGGCCCTTGGGGGCCCTTGTAGTCACCACACCACAGGTATCATCTACAGCTGCACCCATTCTCTGCATGTGTGGTCTCCCCATTGGGCTCAGCTTCTCCCTGTTCATTATGCAGTTCTTGGCTGAATTTGCAGCTGACTGGCTCAGCCCTGTCTCTCGCTGTCTAGGCGGTATCTGTGGGGGACGTGAGGCGGGAGCTGACCTTCTGTAAGAAGACAGGGCTGCAAGTGTTGGGAGTTGTGGAGAACATGAGTGGCTTTGCCTGCCCACACTGTGCGGTGAGTCCGGGGAAACCACTGGGGCTGTGACAGAGTTGATGGGCACAGGTACAAGGCAGGTCGGACAGACACAACTTTGAGGAGACTAGTCACTGTCAGCCCCTGGCCCTCAACATGAGCTGGGTCCTCACAGCACTGTCTCCTAGGAGTGCACCAACATCTTCTCCAAAGGTGGCGGGGAGGAGCTGGCCCAGCTCGCCGGAGTCCCCTTCTTAGGTAAGTGTGGACAGCAGGCCCACCAGGGTCTTGCTGGGGATTTGGCTCCCCATCTTGTCTCTGCCCTGGGTGGATCTGACTACGTCCAAGCAAGAATGGGGAACCTGTGCCACCATTGTGAGGCACTGCCACCAACTGAGCCCCCCAGTTACCAGTAGGGTAGGAGGCTGATGCCCAGAGACAACCCAGAGGAGCAGAAGATAGGATGCTGCCCAGCAACCCGCTGGGGTTCTGAGCTGTCCTCTGAGGATGCTGCGCTTTCCACTGTTTGTCTTTCAAGTGGGTGATCAGGAGGGGCAGGAGTCAGCCTACTAGAAGACAGCAGCACAGGCTTTAGCAGCAGGCAGTGCTCGGACACAGGGCCTTGTGGTGCCACCTTCTCCTCTCAGAGTCCTCTCTATCTTTGCAGGCTCTGTGCCCCTTGACCCCGAGCTCACCAGGAGATTGGAGGAGGGCCACAACCTCACTGAGGAGTTCCCCAAGAGCCCTGCATTCCCCATGCTCGCCTCCATAGCTCGGAAAATTCTGGATGGGTTGCCCTCCGTGTTCTCTTGACAGCCCCCCCATAAGGGGCTCCACTCACAGCCTCCAAGACTTCCCACAGCCGAGATCCTGGGTGCGTCCTGAGACCTGCAGCACTGGTCAGGCACCATCACTGTGTGAGTGTCACCTGCCTGGCCCTGTCCTCGGAAGGGTTTTGTCACAAGTGGTACACTGACAGTAGTTCCACCTGGGTGGCCTGTGGCTAAAGGACAGCTTAGGCCTGGTACCTTTTTTTGTTTTGTTTTGTTTTTTGAGACAGGGTCTTGCTATGTATTTTAGGTTGGTCTTGAACTCGTTATGTAGCCCAGGCTGGCCTGAAATTTATAGTAATCCTTTTGCCTCAGTCTCCCAAGTGTTGGGATTATAGGCATGTACTACCACCCCTGGTTGGACCTGGTGCCTGAAAATAGTGGTGGTCCCAGACAACAACCCAATGGCTTTTTGTCAGGTCTAGTGCCCCAGACAGACTAACTGCACCTGACAGCTGGGTGTCCACACCATTCCCAAGCTGGCTCAGGACATCTGCCATCTTCTGGTGACCTGGGCCCCATGAGTACTCTGTACCATCAGGACACCGTTCTGTAACGTGGTGAACTGGCTTCAGGCACTAGAAGAAGCTGCCATTAAATGTATCCCACCACCTTGGTCCTGAGTCTGATGTTGCAGACCTTTCCCTAGTGATGACAGCATTTGCTTCTAAGCATTCCACAACTAGACTAGTCACTGTTAGTTTCATTGTTCTAGGCCTCTGATGGGTGAGAATGTTTGCCCATCTCATTTAGGGGGAGCTTGATAAGATTTTGATATTAGAAACCTATGGGTGGGCATGCTTGGGGTTGATAGAGCTGCCCTCTGTGGGCACAGCAGGGGAGGCCTGAACCAAAGCCTCAAACCAGGGAGTCAAATTTAAGCAAGCCAAGCTTCCTAGGGGCCCTTTCCTCACATTTCCCACTAAGGCCAGGGAGGAAACATAATCCAGAAAGCAGAACGGCAGCACGATCCTTCCAAGGGAAGAGCTCAGGCCTTTCAGAGAAGGATTGGGGTAGGGCCCGGGGGCCACACAGGCAGCATGTCCTGTAGCCTGTGAGAAAGCAATGAGCTGTGCCCCAGCCTGCTCCCACTGGGGTGTTCACAGATGTGATTCACATCTCACTGCAGCACTAACCACTCTGCCAGGGAAGAGGCGCAGGCCCTGACCACAGCCACGGAGAGGGCACTGCCTGTCCCTGTGTAGCACTGCAAAGAGGAGGGATATGATAACAAGATCTCAGGAGGTGCTGAGTAAGTGCCCACAGTTCTCAGAGGTCAGCTGTGAGGACTTGGAGGAGTGAACCAATGACATGCACAGGAATGAGGTGGCGACTCCTGAGACCTGTGTGGCAGGGGCTCTGGGAACAAGCAGAGCCAAGACGGCACAGGGAGTGATCATGGGTGAGGGAAATAACACAGGTGACATCTCCCCACTTTCCTTCAGCTTAATTCTCAAGGTCATATGCTGTGTTTGGTACCTTTTAATTGTGGAGAGGGCTGCTATGTCCCCACACTCCTGGTCAGGCTGGTGGTTACCCACCCTTGCCCACCTCTCCCAAGCCTGGGTCCCTCCCTACCAGGACTCTGTTCCCCGGGGAATGAACAGCCCTGGTCCCCATAGCTAGGGACAGCATGCCCACCAGGCCCGTGGGGACAGTGAAGACCCCTCCTGAAGGCCAGGACCAGCCCAGCAGCAGCACTGAGGCCAGCAGACCTGGGTCAACAGTGTGCAAAGTGGGCCTCACTAATGTCCCGCAGGTCAAGGCCCGACACATTGGCAGGGCTGGTGCAGGTGATATTGTTGTAAGTGTACACGGGCTGGCAGTCATCTCCCTCGCACACAGCCTGCACGAAGCGGGGCACAGTGCTGGGGCTCTGTCGGGCAAAGTCCCACAGTGCCTTCAGGGAGCAGTGGCAGGCCCATGGATTGCCTTCAAGCCACAGGCGCTCCAGGCTGGCAGGAGGTGGCACAAAGGTCTGTAGGGAGTTATTCCTGAGGCTGAGGTAGCGCAGCTGCCTCAGCGGTGAGAAGAGGCCCTCGGCCAGCGCCTCCAAGTGGTTGTGCGAGAGGTCCAGCCAGAACATCCTCTGCAGGGGGCCCAGGGTGTCCGAGGGCAGTGCTGACAGCTGGTTGCGAGCGAGGAGCAGGTATTCCAGCTGGCCCAGGCCCTGGAAGAGCCTGTGAGGCAGGTGTGTGAGCTGGTTGGAGGTGAGATCGAGTTCCAGGAGCTCGGGCAGCCCACCCAGGCTCTGCTCTTCAATACTGGAGATGCCGTTGTCCCTGAGGAAAAGCCGGCGCAGGCCTGAGAGACCAGCAAAGGTATGTAGGCGGATGCGGCCCAAGCAGCTGCCCTCCAGGTGCAGGCTGTGCAGCTTGCCTAGGCCTTGGAACACTTGCTCTGGGAGGTTCTGGAGACAGTTGCCGGAGAGGTTCATGACAGCCACGTTGGACAGACCAAGGAAGGCCCCCACCTTGATCTCCTGGATCTGGTTGTCATTGAGCGTAAGCACCTCCAGCTGCCCCAGGCCTTCGAACGTCTTCTCTGCCAGCTGCCGGATGCGATTGTGGCCAAGCTGCAGCTCCTCCAGGAAGTGCAGGTCCTTGAAGGTGCGGGGCCTTAGGCTAGTAATGGCATTGTGTGCCAGACGCAGGACGTGCAGGCCCAGCAAGCCCGGGAAGGTGTCCTCCAAGAGGCCAGCCACGCGGTTGTGGGACAGGTCCAGCCAGCGCAGTGCCTTCATACCCAGGAAGGCACCGGAGGCCACAGCCGTGATGAGGTTTCGGTCCAGATAAAGCTTCTGGAGTCGGGGCAGCTGCACAAAGACATTGGCCTTGACGCTTCGCAGTGTGTTCCTGCTCAGGTCCAGCTCCCGTAACTCACCCAGGCCACAGAAGAGCGCCGGCTGCAGGTAGGCCAGCTTGTTGCCTGCCAGTACCAGCTCGTGGAGGTTGCCCAGGCCCTGGAACACAGCATCAGGCAGCACCACCAGGCTGTTCCAGCCGAGGTTGAGGGCCCAGAGGTGGGTGAGGCCTTGAAAGGTTCCCTCCTCCAGCCTGCCCAGCAGGTTGCTACTGAGGCTTAGTGAAGCAAGGCCTGGCGTGTGCACAAGTGAGCCAGCCACCAGGGTCCGCAGCTTGTTCCGCTCCAGATGCAGGTGGTACAGGTTCTGCAGGCCCACCAGTGCCTGCGGCTCCAGGCTGCCAAGCAGGTTGCCCTGCAGGTTGAGAAAGTCCAGGCTTGAGAGGTTCTGGAAGGCTGCCGGGGGGATGGAGGACAGGTTATTGCCATCAAGCCACAGGGCCCTGGTGCCATCTGGGATGCCGTCAGGCAGCTGTGTGAGGTTCCTTGCACTGCAGAAGACGTGGAGCTCGTCCGCATGGTCATGGGTGCAGGCACACATGGCTGGGCACTGTGAGCCCTCGACATCTGCCAGTGCTCCGGGGTCTGCTCCCTCCAGGCTGCCACGGGGCCCTGGTGCTGCCCAGACCAGCAGCACCACCAGAGCCAGGCCTCCTGTGAGGAGAGGGGTTTGGGGAGGGGGCTCTGGTAGGTACCAGGATGTGAGCAGAGCTCAGACTTCCCCAGGCCTCAGCTGTAGCAAGAAGAAGGTCTCATTTGTGACCTGAGACTTGTGGTCAGCCACTTAAACCATAGGCAGAAGCCAGGCAGGACAGTGGAAACCGGCCACACGACGCCCCCCACCCCATGGGGCCAGCAGGTGGCCATCTCTGCCCCATCGTGGGAACCGAGGGCCTGGTCTCCCACATCACCCAGGCTGTGAGGGCACAGGCAACCTATACCCCTGGCCATTGGGTGTTGTAGCCATCTGGGTCCCTTGAGACAAATCCATACTGGCCTGGGAGAAAGGGAAATTAAGCCATTGACCAAGATCTAGCGATTTTCAGAGTATTCTCGAAAAGATCAGATTGGATATTTGCTTGCTGCTCTCAGTAGCTGAACAGTGAGCCAGGCCCTACCCCCAAGGACCCTGGATTGGAGGCACTGCCCACCTGCTATCTGGCCTGCATTCCATGCTGGCACTAGGGTAGAGCACAGACCTCAGGACAGGTGGGGATCTGGACTGTCCACTCAGCTGGCATCAGGCCCCACTGACCTGCCTGGCAGCCCCCCAACAACTGCGCCCCAGAACCCCTTTGTGGAGTCCTGTCCGTGCTGAGGGCTCCCGGGGATTCCAGGGTAGGGCCACCCTCTGCTCCCTCTACCACAGGGTGGAAGTGGTCCCGGAGTGCCAGTGTGCTGGTGGCCAGCCCTGGCATCAAGATGGCGCCCACAGAGGCAGGCAAGGGTGAGGGTGGCCAGGGCCAGAGGAGCAGAAGCAGGGAGGGCAGCAATCTCTGGCCTGGGGACAGCCCCAGACAAGATCTGCACTGTGGAATGTGAGGAGCCCCTTGCTCTGTCCCTGCAGGCCATATTTGTCTCATGTGCTCTGCCCTGCCCTGCCCTCCCTTGTGCCACCACCAGGAAAGGAGAGAGCAGAGACCCTCTGGTGCCAGGCCTAGCCATGTCCCCTGCCAGCCCCCCAGGGCTGACCCCCCCATCTCCCCTGGTCTGCCCTAGCCCTTGTCCAAATGGGCTGGGGTCACCAGCTGGCTGACCCTGGGGCAAGTGGCAGGGGACACCTGGGTGCCTCACCTTTCCTCAGGGCCATCCCGCGTGCAGATTGCGCGAGGGCGGTCTGCTGGGCCGGCTGCTCCTGCCCTCTGGTTTCCCTGCTGCTGGGCAGCTGTCGGCTGGCCCTGCCCCGAGGTCTCAGCTCCGTTAACCCCCTCGTGCCGGGTGGCCAGTGTCGGCACCAAGTCCCCTGGGTACAGATGGTACAGAGAAATGGCTAGGGTTCCTCGTCCACCCTGCAGCCTCCTTTGGGATCTGAGGTGGCCAAAGCATGGCTCAGGGGGCCATGGACCCATCTGCTGTATCCCTGCAGGTGGCCTAAGTGGGTGGAGGCAGGGCCCCTCCCACTTTCCTGAGTAACCTTCAAGGAGCTGGTGTCCACAGCAGGTTTGGAGGACCCAGTGTCCCACTAGCTCCAACCATAGCCAGGAGGGTCCTTGGGCAGCTCCTGGGGTCTTGGGGATCCCACCACTCACCCCCAGACTGAGCTGATGGCTGTGTTGGGGTTAAGCAGGTGCCACCTAGTTCCCTGATGCCCCGCCTGTCTGTGCGGCACGCTGCCCACCAGCACTGGGGTTTCCTAACAGCCTGAGTAGGATCTGCCGCCAGCTGCTGGGCCCAGGCCCAGCCTCGGCCCCTCCTGTGACCTCAAGGTCAGCTGATGTCCATCCATGGCCCCTCCCCTAAGGCCTCTTCTAGGAACACCTGGCAGGGCCACTGGCCACCTCGTATTTGCTTTTCCTGCCGTCTTCCTGGGAGGCTGCAGGGCCAGCAGTAGGGCCCCCAGCTGCTCTGCACCGGCCTCTGAGGCTCCGGCAAGGTTCTAACCACCCCTTGGTCACCCTGTTTTGTGTGCAGAGACCACAGGACCTGGTTGATAATGTGGTCTGCTTGGAGCCCACCCTGGAGTCAGGCTAGGGAAGCTGTGCTATGAGGGTTCCACCATGCCAGCACGTTCCACACCACCTCTGGGGCTTGGCCACCCATTCTGGACCCCAGCAGATACTTCAGCTCTGTCTCTGCCCTGCTTTGGATGGTGGGGACATGTGTGCACAGAGGGGGCTGTTAGAGGCAAAACTGGGTCTCAGGACAGACAGGCACACAGGTCTAGGGGATTCTTGGACAGCTCCTGGCAAGGCAGGGGAAGCAGGATCTGTGACCCCCCACCATGCTGCCCCATCTCCAGGCTATTTTCCAGGTCATTCCTCAACCTCTGTTCTGAGAAATTATAGATCCACAGGGAGAAAGTCCACACCCAGAGCCACAGAGCAGTTTACTCAGCAAATTGCGGCCTCAGCAGGCCCTGAGGCCATGGCCACGGCCTCTTCTGGGAACCAGCAAGGCTGGAGTGAGGATGCGCCCCCTTGTGTCCCAGGTGGACAGGAAAGGAGAGTCAGTGTTGCTGTTGTTTTACTATGGGAGGAGAGGGCCCGGACCTCTTCCCAGGCACCCCAAGTCCAGCTTTGTGGAGTTAGATGCGGGTAAACGTCCAAACCCTGCAGCTTTTCCGTGTCTCTTGCTGGTTTCCATTGGGACGTCCTTTAGTCTGATCCAAATGTCAAAAGTGCTTGCACAGGGCCCACTGGCTGGGTTGTGTCTTGTACTGTGGGCCTTTTCATCTTCGACATTGGTAAGTTTCAAGTTTTAAAGTGGTCTCAGATATTGAACCTAATTCCTCAGACACAAACAACAACCATGCCAAAGTGCCAAATTGTATAATTTCTTAAGTAGTCCTGCTGGCCAGGCTCTTGGTTCTGAGTCTGTTTGCAGATAGACTCAAGTGTGTTCTCTCGAGTTGTCCCATGGACACTTGTTTTACTTCTCCTGTTACCAGCAGCCCACCATCTCACCCGCTCATTTACTTCTCATGTTGTCATCAGCAGCCCACCGCCTCGCGTGCTGACAGAGGGTTTAGTTTTCCCATCTGGACTGCACTGTGTGGCCATCACAACTCCTCCTGGCCCAGGGTCCACTTGTGCCCAGCCCTCTCTGGCCTCCAGTCACTCCTTCGGGCCCTGTGTCCTAAGCAGAGGCTCAGCACCTGTTACAGGGAATTTAGTTTTCATGGCTGATGGAGCAGGTACTTAGCCTCCTCCAAGAGCACCTTGGTTCCTGGTCACTTGCATTTCCACATACTTTGGAGGCAGCCATTTAAAAAATTGTTTATTAGTATAGCATAGGTTTGTGATATATAGTAATTACATTCATCTCAGGGAATCAGTACATATATGTATCCTATCCTGATCATTTTTACTCCCCCTCCCTACCCTCCACTTTCCCTCTTTATATAGATGCCCTTCCCATCTCCACAGAGTTTACCTCCCTGTTCTTACTTTGTTTTTTAAATTATTTATATTTTGGGTTTGTCATATTAGAGAAACCATGTGGTATTTAACTTTCTGTGTTTGATTATCTCTTAGTATTATGGTCTTAAGATCCATCCATTTTCTTACAAGTGACTCAAATGTATCCTTTATGACTGAGTAGTACTCCATTCAGTGTGTGTGTGTGTGCATACATGCATGTGTGCGTGCACGTGCTTCATTTCCTTTATAGTCACTAGTGTCTGAAACAAAGCAAGAAGCCTGTGTCGTGACCACCACCTCAGCACTGACCCATGACCCGCAGACATGCTTGTCATTTATTTTCTGTAGGTCTTTAGTTTCCCTCAGGAGTATTTTGTACATGTCTATCCTGTGAGTTCATATTTTTTAGATTCTTTTCTATTATGGTTGTTACTATTTTCAGTACTGTTCTGTGTTATCTTTTTCCTCAACTTCATTTTCTTTGTCTCAGCTAGAATCGCTTTTTGGAAGCATGGTAAATAGGATAACAAAGTATTAACAAGGGAGCCACCTGTACCCTGTATCTCTTCCCCAAACAGCTGTATCAGTGACTTCCGTGCATAAAGCACTACCACAGCCTTGCTCATGCCAGCAAGTCAGTCGGAGTGTGGCCTCCGCTGTCACCTCCACTCCACACTGGTTGCTCAGTCTAGGTCCTGCTCCTCTGAGTGTGACGCTGCTGGGCTCGTCCATGCTGCATCGTGTGTTGGTGCCTCATTCCATGACGTGGCTGAGTGATGCTCTGTGCCGTGTCCACCTGATGGGCCCTGGATTGTCTCTGTCCCAGAGTCACTGAACAGTACTGCTGTTTGTACACACGTCCTTGTGTAGACATGTTTCATTTGTCTTGGGCAGATTCTTTGTTCTTTGAGGCAAGGTTTTTTTTCCCTGATTTTTCAAAGTGTTGGTACCCTTTCACAAAGTATGAGAATTACACTTGTTCCACAACCTCACTGTTTGCTACTGTTTTTTATATTTTGTGGTGGTTTTCTGTTTTGTTATGTTTTTTAGCTATTCTGGTGATTTGCTCTTCCACGAAAACTAGTAGTGCCAAGCACCTTTAATGTACTTATTGGCCATCCTTATACCTTATTGAAATAGTGTATTCAAGTCTTGCTCTTGTGTGTGTTTTCATGGTACTGGGGATTGAGCCCAGGGCCTTCACACTAAGCTACATTCCCAGCCCTTTTTTATTTTTTATTTTGAGACAGGGTCTCACTGAGTTCCCAAATTGCCCAGGATGGACTCAAACTTGCAATCCTTCTGCCTCAGTCTCCAAGTACTGGGATTACAGGTATGTGCCATCATGGCCAGCTTTGTTTGTATTCTTATAATTGAGTTGTATTATGGACTCAAAACTTTAGATAAGTTACTAGATATATGCATTTTGGGGTGGGTTTGTTTTGTTTTGTTTTTTTAGTTTTTTTGAGACAGCATCTTGCTATGTAATTCAAACTGGCCTTGAAATCACTATATATGTAGCCCCTCTGTCCTTGAACTCACAGCAGTCCTCCTGCCTCAGCCCCCCAAGTGCTGGGATTATAGGCATGTGCCACCTCTAGGTGTGTAAGATTTGTGTTTGTGTCTTGTCTGTTTTTTAAAACATTGTCTCTTGAAGCGCAAAAGTACCAATTTTTCTTCTTATGCCACCCTATTTGGGTGTCATGTCTAGGCACTCTGCCTAGTCTAACATCCTACATTTTTTTTCTTTTTTCTTTTTTTTTTTTTGAGACAGGGTCTTGCTATGCAGTCCAGACTGGCCTTGAATTTGTGGCAGTCCTCCTACCTCAGCCTCCCAAGTACCGGGATAATAGATATGTGCCATGATGCCCAGCTAACATCCCACATTTTCTAGTACATCTTCCTCTGACAGTTTGATAGCTTTAGCTAACTTTGTTCAGGTTGTTTTTTTTGTTTTGTGTTTTGGGTTTTTTGAGACAGGGTCTAAGTTGCCTAGGCTAGGCACAACCTGCAATTCTCCTGCCTCATCCTCCCATGTAGCTAGGATCACAGATGGGCATCACCATGCCCAGCTTTTGTTTAGTTCTGCGATCTGACTGGAGTTCATCTGTATGTGCGGTATAAGGCGAGAGTTGCACATTTTCCGGATAGAGGTCCCAGTCTCCTGACCCCGTTTGTTGAGAAGACCGTCCTTTCCCACAGGGATGGCAGGGTCCTTAATGGGCAGTCAGTCAGCTATGGATGTGGGCTCAGCCTCTGAGAGGTTCAAGACCTGCCCTGGGAAAGGGAAAAGCATCCGTCTTCACATTTTCTTACTGAGGCTTTATAGTGAGTCATGAAATCAAGAAGTCTGAGGTCCTGTAAGTTCTTCTTCAAAACATTTTTGGGTCTTACAGTCTTTATATTTCCATATAAACTTAGAATGTGCTTTGCTACTTTCTCAAAATAAAGCCTGTTGGAATTTTGAAGCAGTTGCATTGGACCTGCTAAGCCTGTAGGGCAGAAATGGGATCTCAGCAGCACTCTTCTAAACATGGAACACAGAACATTTTTCCATTTATTTAGTTGTTACTTTCTCTTAAGAGATGCCCTCAGTTTGTCTTTGTAGCACTGGGAATGGAACCCAGGGCCTTGCACATGCAAGGCATGTGCTTTACCACAGAGCTACATCCTCAAGCCCTGTCCTGTTTTCAGTATCTAAATCTTATACTTCTGTGTTGGTGCATACCTGTAATCCCAGCATTCTGGGAGGCTGAGGCAGGAGGATTGCAAGTTCAAGCCCAGCTCGAGCAGTTTATCGAGATTCTATCTCAAAACTAAGAGTGGGAATGTAGCTGAGTGCAAGGGCCCTTGAGCTCAATCCCTAGTACTGCTGAGGGGAGAAGGAAGGAAGGAAAAAAAGGAATGAAAAACAAGTTTTGTATTTCTTTTGTTAAAGTAGTTCTTAGGTATTTTATTAGTTTTGATGCTATTGTGAATGGAATTTTCTTAATTTCACTTCTGGATTATTATATAGAAATACAGTAAATTTATAATCTTGTATCCCAGGACTCGGCGAGACTTTCCCATTCTGGGTGTGTGTGAATCTGTATTCTTTAGGGTTTACTATGTATAGTGACATATCATCTGTGAACAGGACAGTTTTACTTTTTTCCTTTCTATAGGTTTACTCTCCCGTCTTATCATGCGCCTTATGCATGCACATGGATGTCTGTGCCTGTTCAGGATTTTGGAAGGAAGCATTCAGTCGTTCACCACTGATTATGGTGCTAGCTGTATGCTTTGTATAAATTTGTGACAGGCGGAGTAATGTTTCCCACAGAGGTGCCCATGTCCCTATCCCTGGAAGCTGGGACTGTGTTAGAAAGGGAATCGATGTTGCTGCTCACCTGATCTGAAGTTGAGCCCATGTCAGCACCAGGTCCTTAAGATAGAAGAGGCCATCTCAGAAGATGGTGGGGTAGGGCAGGGTCAGACTCAGCGCTACCACTGCTGGCTGTGCAGGGGGAGGGAGCCCTGAATGGAGGACAGCAGGGGGCTCCTAGAGGCTGGGAAGGGCAAGGACACGCTGTCTCCTAAAGTCCCCCAAAAAAGCCAGCCCTGCTGACACTTCGACCTTAGCGCGCAGAAGCGCCTGTGTGCAGATTCTGACATCCAGAGCTACAATGATATATTTGTGTTGTTAGTCACAGAAGCTGCAGTGTGTGATAGCAAAAAGTAGAAACGCAGATCCCTTCCTTGTGGTGAAGACACACCTTCTAGTCCTGATTTGAGTTTTTTAAATCATGAACAGTGTTGCTGGACTTTGGTCAAATGCTTTTCAGCATCATGAGATCTTGTGAATTCTGTTCTTTGTTCTGTTAATATGGCCTGTTACACTTCAGATGCTTAACCAACCTTATTTACATTCCTGTGATAAATCTCATTTGGTCATAGTGTCTACTGTTGCCTCATGTGTGGGTCACTTGTGTTTTGTTAAGGATTTTTATGTTTCTGTTCCATAAAGACAGTGATCTGTGTTGTTTTTGTGTTTTGGTGGTATTGGGGATTGAACTCAGGGCCTTTGCATTGAACTATATCCCCAGCCCTTTTTTATTTTGAGGCAAAGTCTTGCCAAATCACTAAGTTGTCCAGGTTGGGCTTGAACTTGTGATCTTTCTGCCTTAGCCTCCCAGAGTGCTGGGATTACAGGTGTGCACCACAGCATCTGGCTTGATCTGTATTCTTGTGTGTGATGTCTTTCTCTGGCTTTGGTATCAGGGTAATAGTAGCCGGGTAAGCTGAGTGTCCCTTCTCTGTGTTTTGGAAGTTTGATGTTATGAATGGACTTCTTGGGTGAAGCCACATAGGGCCAAGTTCTTTGTGGGAAGTTTCTTGATGTGGGTCTACTCAGGATTTTTCCCCTTAAGAAGTGTCTGGCCATCTGGCCATGCATGGTGGTGTGCACCTGTAATCCCAGCTGAGGCAAGAGTTCGAGGCCAGCCTGGGCTACATAATGAGACCCTGTCTCAGAAAACCAAAAGAGAGACAGAGTCTAGCCATTTTGCCCAGAAGTCCTAGGCTCAGATGATCCTCCTGCTTCAGCCTACTGAGTAGTTAAGATTATAGGTGCACATCACCCTACTCACTGTTTGAGTCAGTTTAAGTGATTTGCGTCTTTCTAGGAATTTGTCCATGTAAGTTACCTGTTGACCATAGGGTTTTCCCAGTATTCTCTTCTAAGTTGTATTAACTTCTGCAATATCAAGAATAATTTCCTTTTTCACAATTTATGTCTTCTCTAACCTAAGGGTTTGTCAGTTTTGTAAAAGAAATAACTACATTTTGAGTTTTCTATTTCACTGACTTTCTAATCTTCTGATTACTTTGGTTTTCATTTATTTTCAAGTTTCTAAAGGGGAAGTCTACATTCTTTGAAACCTTTCTTTTCTCAAATAGGTATTTCAAATCTTAAATTTCAGCCAGGATATGGTGGTACATGCCTGCAATCCCAGCATTTGGGAGACTGAGGCAGGAGGAGCCCTGAGTACAAGGCTAGCCTGAATTATATAACAAGACTCTGTCTCAAAAAACCAACCAAACAAAACAGAAACCTGTAAGTTTCTTTCTGGACACTGCTTTAGCTGCATTCCACAAGTTTTGACACAATTTTTTTTTTTGACACAATGTCTTTTTATCTTCTTTGACTCATCTTCTGTTTACAAATGTTTTGCTTGTGAAATATTTGGAATTTTCCTAGACTTCTTTGTTTTGTGAATCTCTAACTTTGCTGGGGTGAGAGAACACACTTTGTGTAATTTAAGCCCTTTAAATGACTTTACTTGTGGTCCGAGGTGATGATCTATCCTGAAGAATGTTCTTTGAACAACTGAATAGAACACTTGCTGATGTGTTCTGTAAAGAGCAGATTCAGTTGAGTGATGGCATTCCCTCAGACCCTTGCTAATGCACTGGCGAGTTGTTTTATCAGGTACTGAGGGGGTATTTAAATTGCCAGTTTAAAAAAAAAATTAAAAATAAATTGCCAGTTTTGTGGATGGACGACATCATACAATCAGTTCCCTTCTTGCCTGCCCCACCTCTGCCCATTCACAATAGTGAGACATTCCCTGCAATCCACAAAGAACTGGCAGAAAGGAAATTAATTACCAGTTGGTAAAATATAGCATGGCAGAGCTTAAAAAGTCAAGGCTGTTTGCTAAAAAACAGAATAAACAGTCTTTGAACTGGGGGTACTCACACTCGGGCATCAGGGATTCTGAGCTGGGCTGGTGGGCTGGGGCAGTGCCAGCCTCCTCTCACCACTCACAAGCCCCAGCAGGCCCTCTCGGGGGCCTGCCCATTTGTGCGTGGCCTCTCTGCTGCTCCTGGCAGAAAAAGATGTCCATGGCAGTGGGTGGGCCAGGAGAAGACAGTTGCTAAAATCCTAAGTGCTTTTATAGCTGGACAGAAACCTGCCCCACTGAGACTCATGGCAACACAACAAGCAGCAGTTGAAGAAAATGCAGGGGCCTGGTGGCATGCGAATGAAGGGGGGCCCAGCACCTAGATGCTGGCCTGTACGAACAGCTACACTGCAGGGAGAGAAGCTAGACACTGGGGCGCACAGTGGGACAGAGGCATCAGCAGGGGGTCAGACAAAATGCACATGGATATGGCCTGAGGTGACAAACCCAAGGAAACCAGGAAGAGGGTGGCTGAGTAATGCAGTAAACATGAAAATCCTTAGAAAGGACGGCGCTACAGTAAGGAACAGGTCATGGAGATTCCTCAGATGTAAGTGATACAGTGACTTTGGCCACCCTGGACACCTGCGCATGCGGCAGGGAAAGTCATGAAGCTCAGTGCTGCCAAACTCTCTGGTGCTGACCCCATGCAGGCCATGTGAAGGGAAACCTGCTTCGCATTTGCCTTAGGAAAAGAGGTGAGAGGTCCAGAAGCATCCAAAAGCAAGAAGGCAAAAAGGATGAGAGTGGGGAGCAGCTCCCCTGTCAAACGTGCAAGACCCTGGATTCTATCCCCAGCACTGCCAAAAAAGGGAGACAGGGTGCGTAGGTTAGGCAGTACCGACTTGCCTGATTCGAAAATGTAAGACAAGGAACAAAAAAGTTTGTAATTCACAGCTATAACCACTGAAAAGAAACAATTGCTGGTTTTAAAAATATCCACAGGGGTCAGGGTGTATCTCAATGGCGAGCACTGGCCTAGCACACAGGAGGCCCAGATTCTAGCCACAAAACCACAATAAACAGGCTTACAGGTGCTTACAGCAGAATGGACTAGAATTACCTTTTATAAACCCCCAAGAAAGGATTGGTGTGGGGAGCTGCTTGGGACTGAACTCAGGGCCTTGTACTTGCTAGGCAAGCACTCTACCACTGAGCTAAATCCCCAGCCCCCTTCCAAGAAAGGGAGAAACACTCCACGTCAAAGCTAGATGGGAACTGTACAAGAGGAATCAGCAAATTGAATCCAGCAACTGAAGTTATGATGAAATTGCATTTAGCCCAAAATAGCAGTATCAGAAAATCCGTGCAGATAAGGGAATCGTTAACAGGTGCTGAGCCTCAGCCCATGGGGCTCTTGATATCTGCAGCAGGTTGCTCCCAGCTGCCCTTCCAGTTTTCTCCCTGCCTACTAGGTCCCTCATTTCCCTGACCTTTAATCTCTGGACTCAACCTCATTGCAGTTCTGTGGGTGTGGGACTTCGCCCTGAACTGCTTCTCCCACCCAGTTCACAAGGCACTGTCACCTTACTGCCTGCCAATCCCACAGGGCTCCCAAGTCCCCTCCCAGTGGTGCTGTCCCCAGTATGGGGTTCCCTGGGGGCCCCTACTCCCCTGACTAAAGTCAGAACCTGCCAGAGAGGGTGGCCTTGCTTCCTTCCATGGGCGTCAGAAATCCTGGGACAGGCCTGGAATTGGTTCAGCCATGGCATGCTCCATGCACCTCAGAGTAGACACCAGGGTCCACAGGACCCACATAGCCCACTTGTCCCTGCTCTAATGTCACACTTGCAGCCACTTTGCTCTTCTGCCCCAGGGCCTTTGTATTTCTGCCCCACCATTTCCTCAATTCCTTCAATATTACCTTCTGGAAGAGGCCTCCCCAGCCACTTTATCTGAAATTGACTCTGTGTGTGCTCCATGCTACTCATTCCTCCTCCAGAATGCAACAACTAAGTTGCCCAGAGCCCCCTGATACCCTCTAAAGTCAGCTTTCATTTTCGTAAGAACCCATCCTCAAGGCCCCAGCCATGGGGGCCTTGTACATGATCAGTGCACCTCTGCTGTCTTTCAACCCCACAGGCCCCTGTTCACAGCAGCAGCAAAAGCCAGGATGACCGGGCCTATCATCTCAGCCACATGGAAGACCTTCAGAAAAAATGATAAACCTCAAAGCCCTCAGAATTTCCATTTGTCATCTTGGAGCCTCTGGCTCACACCCCAGCTGATGCTAACAAGACACCCAGGACAGGGGTGGTCACCAGCATGGGGCTTTGGGCCACGGCAACCTGACCTCCAGGGAGGGGAGGCAGCTGGAGCCCTAGTCCACTCATGCGGCCAGTGACTCCATCAGCAGTGCCATGGTGGTGACGTGGCAGGTGCAGGACCCTGCAAGTGAGCATCCTGTTGTGAACACAAGTGAGAGGGCACAGAGGTTCAGGACAGGACCCCAGCCCAACTCTGGGGGTGTCTCCACTGGGCCACTCCCAGTGTGTCTGTAATAAAGCCATGCACTTGAGCTCCAAGTCATTCTAGGAGCGATCACTGTGGCTGGCATCAGAGGTGAGGGCAGAGCGGTGGGCACCAAGCCTCTACCCTGGGTGCCACAACTGCACTGCAGCACCACAGCAGAAAAAGCTAAGCAGACAGTCAACATGTTTTGTAACTTGGCCTGCACATTGAGAAAACTTACTTCCAGCCTGGGCCAGCACTACTCTAGTCCTCAGCTCAGAGGAAAACATCCTAACATCTATGCATGAGAGCAAAGGGCTGGGATGCTCCAGGCTGCTGCAGATGAGGGGGGCTGACATCCCTTCACAGGATAAAGAATTACTCTACAGCTGTAGCAACTAAGAGAACATGGGCTAGCACCTACCAGGGCACAGATGTGTGAGACAGTCTGCGTCTGCAGAAGCCAGCATTGTAGCCAAGGGTGGGGACAGCCAAGTATGTTCTATGTGACTAAAACCCCACCTACCAAAACTGGATGTGGTTGCCTATAATCAGCTATCTGGGAGGCTGAGGCAGGAGGATCACAGGTGGAGGCAACTTAGGGAGACCCTATCTGGAGGTACAACTCAGAACACTTGCCTAATGTGTGCAAGGCTCTGGGCTCTATCCCCATAGCCACCAAAAAACAACAAAAACCAGGCAGTTCCGCATGAATTAGAAACCTGCAGATGAAAAGCAAAAAACAAAGGAACTTGGGACTTTGGTCATGGGTGGCTCCACAAGGGGAGGAAAAGAGCTGTTAAGCAGTCACAACAGACAGGATAGGTGCATCTGACTAGGTGAGATTAGGAGCCTCTCAAGACAGCAAGAAGCCAGGCAGAAACCATTAACTATAAATAGGTATAACAAAAGAACACACAAAACACATAACATGAAACAATGAACAGTAGACTAGAGCAGAGAAGGAACATGTGCCAAAGTGGCTGCTCATCGGGAGGGAACCCAACTCCCCCAAGTGCAGTGAACATGTGAGAAAGTGCTTGGCTGCCCAGTGACCAGGGGACAGACTCTCAAACCTACGTGAGGTGCCATTTTTCACATACTCACCATCAGCAAAAGCAACAAGCTCAGTGCCATTGCTGGTGGGGATGCAGAGCAACTGCGCCATGAGCAGGAGCAGAACTGACTCAGGATTTCAGCAGATGAGCTGAAGCGTTTGAGAGTTGAAAACACCTCCCTGAGACCCAGCAGTGGGCTCTGATCATGAACCCTAGGGCACCCCTTTCCCTGTGGGGAAGGAAGCCACAGTTTACACAGTGGCAACAGATGGGAACCCACACTGGTATCCACCATTGGTAGGTAAACAGCGGCTCCTAAGTCCTGCCAGACTGTCATGACCAGCCACATTTGAAAACAAAGCCAAGTCCCAGAAGAACCTGCAAAACCACCTGTTATTTAGGGACAGAAGTGGGGGAGGCCACATTACACAGAATAGGCCACCTTGTGCTGGGCTGAGGCATATTCAAAGGCACTGCCCCTACACGGGAGGGCAGGAGAGCAGGATCACAGCCACCTGAGAAGTGCTGTGTCAGCTGCTAAACACAGAAATGCTCACTTCAGGCAGCCACTGTGGGGAAGCTGTCTAGAAGGTGCCCGTGCCTGGTGAGGCACACAGGGCAGCCAGGACTCAGTCTGGACAGCAGCATTACACTGGCTGCTCAGGACATGTACCTGGCAAGTACATGTCCAGGTGCTGGGATAGGGACATGCAGACCCCATTTCATGACACTTCGGGGTGCAGGTGGAACTCGGGGCTCCCTCTGTCATCACTAAATGACAAGAACTTGTGCAGTTCTTGTGCAATTTTAAAATGCCCTGCATTCCAACCCCACAGCAGTGTGGCCCAGGTGGCAGCTGCAGTGACAGGCCCCTGCATCCCTGAGATGGGGAGAGCAGTGCAGACACCAGGAGATGGGGGCACACATGTTCACACAAACAGTGACAGACTGCAGAGCCTGACTTCAGTGTCAAACACATGTCCCTTCCACACAGGAAGGCCCCATGTCTTTGGGTCCTGGGCCATGCATCAAGCCTCATACCATTCCTCCTCTGTGCTGGGTACCATGGGCATCTAGGGCTGCTGCTCCCCCTTCCTCCCACTGGGACCCTGTCCATTCTCCTGCAGTGTGACTCGCTGCTGTGACCAGAGCCCACTGGCTGCCCATAGCTCTGTCAGGCCCCAGGATCAGGCAGAGATCACATAGCCAGGATGAGTTTTTCTCAGCAAAGTCACAGGGGTACTCACCTGGAGTCTCAGGATCCAGCCTCCTGGAGCAACAAGTAATCAGACCATGAACAGGAATCACAGAGGGACGAACTGTCCTGCCTAGATCTGACAATGTGTTGGCCCCCAGCCAAGATCACACTCAGGACACCTGTTTCCACCAGGCAGAAATCCTGGGTATATGGTCAGCCCCTTTGCAGGACAAAGCAGTGTACCATCATGCTGGGGACTGCTCAGGGCTGGCCTGCAGGAGCCTCTGCAGAGGCAGGGACAGTATGCAATGAACACTGACCACCAAGGGGCTGCAGGGAAAGCACAATGTCACTCTGTGGCAGAGACTCCAGGCAGCTTGGCCAGAGTGTCCTCTAGCCACTGCTTGGCACTTGCTGAGAACTCAGGACAGGGAGCTCCACACCAAGGCAGACATGTGGCTATAGTAGCCAAGCCAGGAGCTTCCCCAGGGTGGAGGACTGGCTTTATACGCACCGATACTGAGCTGGAGACTTCCCAACCCAGGAGCGGGTCCACCAGGGAAAGGGGCTGAGACCTGGGCCAGGCTGGGATGGGCTCTGCTCTCAAAGGGCTCAAGTCAGTTCACGTTGATAATCATAAAAATGACAACACAAAGCCACAAGGGTACCAATTCCTCCAGAAGAAGATGCAGGCAGGCGGACCTAGGGCATTACCAGCTGCCTCCTTCTCCCTGCAGAGCCAGGACGAGGGCCCTAAGTGCTGTTCTAAGCAGCTCAGCTGTCACTGGGCATCGCACAATAGCCAGCAGGAAGGGGCAGCGGGTAAAGGCAATAGACAACACAGTCAGCAAGCAGAAGTTACAGGAATAAATACTTTTAAACTTTTTCTGATAAATACTCATTAGAACATTTGATAACACAGGTAAGAGTTCTGAAATTAATTTAAAATTAAACCAAGACTGGATTTCTATCATGACCAGCAGGACAGTCTTTTACCTAGTACTCCCACTCCCTAAACGTGCCAGGAGGCGGTGGCTCTGAGTGTGGCCACCTCAGTCCCGAGGCACCTTGAACTGGTCCTTTTCCCTGCGGATGGCGCGCATGGTGGTCACAGGGTCCATCTCACCTGCGTGCTGCTGCACAGTCTTCTCCCTGAGGAGGTGAGAAGGGGGTCAGACTGCAGGCTACACACAGCACACGGGACCTGGAGGAGCCAGGACACTGTCACAGAGGAAGCTGGCCAAGGTTTGTCTCCACCACGAGAGACTCAGACTGAGCCAGATCCTTCTGGCATGGAAAACGGTGGGAGGCCGTGCACTCCACGTGGTCCTGCGCAGCCCAGGGCCCAGAGCCTCAGGGTCCTGATGGCAGCTCCCTGCCTGTGGGTCCTGGAGCCCAAGGGTCAGAGGGACCCTAGATCCTTGCCAAGGCACCAAAAGTGTTCCTCCCATTTAGGAGTGAAGGTCTGGCCCACCCATTTGGGAGCTTGGACATGGTTGAGCCCCTTGCTTAGAGTGAAGCCACCCCAAGTGGCTACAGAGGCCCTCACCTTACACGCATGAAGGGGTTGTAGGTGAACTCCTCTGCGAGCGTGGATGGCACTGTGGGCTCCCCATTGGCGTACTTCTCCTGCAAGACACACCACTGTCACATGGGGACTTCATTTCAAATACCTCTTAGTGAGCTTCCAAATCCAACCGAGAAGGTGGAATGAACAGAGGCTCAGCGTGGTGGGTGCCCAGCTCACACTCCCCCAGTGAAGCCAGGTTATGTCCTGCTTATGGAGGACAGGGTGGGGAGGAAGCCACCCAGAGGGTGAGCTGCTGCTACCACTGTGCCTCCCTCCTGCTGGTGCTGGAGGGGAGGGGAGTGGGGTGGGGAGAGCGAGCTTGCTCTTCATGACTCTGATGGTTATGTTTCACTGGATAGAGGTAATGATGAACAGAAATGCAGAAAGCACAGAAAGCATGTGGGTGATGGCCCATCTGGGGAGGTGGGCTCACTCTTAGCACAGGGCTGGGCAGGCTCCCTCCTTGCCAGCTGTGAGGGGACCAGGACTCAGGAAGGCCTTCAGAGACCTAGGGGCACTTGTCTGTCACCTCCTTCCCATGCCTCACTCCTGAGCAGCACTGACCAGGGAGAGAGGAGGACCTAGGCAGCCTGATCAAAGCAGGGAACAAATGGGAGGTTCCATGCGGCCCCAGCCCTTCTCCAGCCAGGCTAACAGAGACAGGCTGTGACAGTGGCTACTGACACTCACATAGGCTCCTGACCCCCAAGGGCCCTCAGAACTGAGGGTCCCCATCCCACACTCCCTACTCTGGAATGTGGCACTGAAGAGTGTCCCTGCCAGCTATTAGAGGTACACTAAGGGGACCTGGAGGGGGTCACAGCGAAGATTGATCACTAGTCTTTGCTCAGTCTCTTCTGGGAAAAACAATCCTAGAGTGTTCTGTGACATTCCCTGTGCTTCCGGCAATTTTCTCCCTCTTCCTGCATCTCCCTCCACCTCGAAAGGAAGACAGCTGACTTTGCCAAGGAGGACCACTCTGAGTTCGAGGCCAGCCCCGGCTACATAGTGAGTTCATGGCCAGTCAGAACTACATATCAAGACCCTGTCTCAAAAAAAAAAAAAAAAAGGAGGAGGAAACACTTTCCAATTCTTTTGAGGTCAGCACTATGCTGATACCAAAACTAAACACAGACGTTTAAGAAAATAAAACTACAGACAATAGCTCTCATGAAGACACAAAAATAGAAAACTAGCAATATCTAGGGGCTGGGGATTTAGCTCAGTGATTAGAGTGCTTGCCTTGTAAGCACAAGGGCCTGAGTTCGATCCCCAGCACCACCAAAAAAAAAAAAAAAAATAGCAATATCTAAAATGGTACCATGACCAAAATTTAACTAGAAAGAAGGCTTGTTTAATGTTTGGGAACTGATCGGTATAATCCACCATATTAAAAAATAAAACCATATGATTATATTATAGAGAAAAATCATTTGACAAAATTCAACACTCATGAGAAAAACTCAGAAAATTAGGAATAGAATTTAATTTCTTCAACCCAATAAAGAGGTACAAAAAACCAACAGCAGCCAGATGCAGTGGTACACACCTATAATCTCAGCACTTGAGAGGCTGAGGCAGGAGAGTCATAAGTTCGAACCCACCCTGGACAATTCAGCAAGACCTTGTCTATAAAAAGGGGTGGGGGCATGGGGATGTAGCTCAGTGTGAAGGCCTTGAGTTCAATCCCCATCCCATGTGAAGGGGAAAAAAAAAAAAAAAACACACAGCTTGTCATACTCAGGGATGAAAGACTGAATGCAGCACTAGGAGCAAGCCCAGGATATACACACACCACTCCTACGTAACACCTCACTGGAGAACCTCACAAGTGAAATAAGGAATGACAAATAAAAGGCATTGGGGTTGGGGATTTAGCTCAGTGGTAGAGCACTTGCCTAGCAAGTGCAAGACCCTGAGTTCTATCCCCAGCGCCATGCTCCCCCAAAAGGCAACACTGGGAAAGGAAGCAATGGAACATTCTAGGAAAGTAGCTACCACAGAGCCACAGCCCAGGCCCCAAAACAGTCTTTGTGATCTCGGGATGTAAAGATTTCTTAGGACGCAAAAAGCGTGTCTTAAGAGTATAAACTGAAGAGTATAAACTTCACCAAGAGTATAAACTGTTCTCCAAAGGAAATTGTTAAAAAAAGCCCAAACAACAAAAAGGAAGCCACAAACTTGGAGAAAATATTTGAAGTATAGACTTATATTTGACATTTCCAGATGATATATGGCACTCTTACAACTCAATAAAAAACAATCCAATATTTAAGATGGACAAAAGCTCTGAATATACACCTCACAGAAGTCAGCATATAAAAGGCCAATAGCACATAAGAAGATGGTCACTTTCATTATCATTAAAGAAATTTAACTTTCAAAGTACATGATACCACTACACCCCTACCATGATGATAAAATTTAAGACCAACAGGACTGGTGGTCGGTGAGCACATGGAGCAACTGGGACCCCCATGCTTTGAGGGTGGGGTGCAGCACAGCACAACCCCTCTGTAAAATAGTCCTGTAGTTTCTTCAGTGTTAAATGTACCTTTAACCATACAGCCTAGCAATTCCTCTCTGAGGAATATACCCAAGATCAGCAAAAACAGAGGCCCACAAACAGATTTTTACACAAAAATTCACAGTAACTTTATTCATAACAGCAAAAAACTGGTGTATTAGTTATTTTTCTAGAGTCAATGGTTTGCAAGAGAGCAGCTTTAATACAGGACATTTACACATTACGACATTCACACACACAAGCCAAATACAGAAGAGTGCAGAACGTCTATCTATGCACTGGAGACCCAAAAGATCCAATTAAGGGCTGGAAGCCCACAGGAATGTCTCATGTAAGTCCATACCTGCACTAAAAAAAAAGCTGAAGAAATCTATACTGAAGCCAGAGTACGACACTCACAGCAGAGATGAAGACTAGATCTCCCCTCAAGCAAACAGCAGCCATCCCTGACAACATCAAGGCCCCAAGCTCCTTCTGTGAAGGAGTAGCCAAGTTCCCCTCGGAAGAACCAGCCACAACAGAGCTTCTCCTGGGAAACAGCTGGCCCCTATCTTCTGCTCCCGTTCTCCTTTATGTTGTGTCGACAACAATCCTCAGGTGGATCATCTATGCCCAGAACCACATCAACTCAGTCCAGCTGCGTGTTACTGCTCAAATTGACCACAAAAAGTCTGCCACAATCCACCCCTGGTCAACTTGATAACCAGACACAATTCTTTAAACCATTGTCTCCAGTGGCAGATTTATAAAGAGTTAATGTATCTTGGTCTATTCAGATTTATATTAATACAATTCTTACTGCACTCATTCTCACACCAGAAACAAATATTCAAAGGACTCTCAAAACTGATTACAAACAGGTGTCCCCAAACTACAACTATATACAAATATACAACTCTCTCTCTTGCTTGTTCTAAAACAATAAATAATTTGTTAGCAAAGTACAATCTACAAATACAGTGCATCCACATTAAAAAATATGGCTTCAAATTTTAAAACTCTTTGGTTTCCATAAACTTTAACAGAGCGTGGCAACACTAAGAGATGCCCCAAAGGATCTCCTGCACCTCAAATACATTCTTCCCGTCTGGTAAAAGGCCTCAGGTCATTTTTCCATTGTCCCGTTTCTTCTCCACAACCACACTCTCCTCTGTTCATCCTTGCAATCCACAGCTCCCCTCTGGCCAAACGCTTCAAGTCACCCTGCTGGCTTTTCACTTTTGATTTCCAACATAGATCTGGCCAAAAGCCCTCAAAAGTAACTATGCTGCCATCCCAACATCAGACTGCACTGAAATTTTTCTCCCACCCAGGCAATATCTCCAAACATAAGCAAAGTGCAGGCCAACCTCTGCCAAAGCACACCAGCAGCCAGTGAAGTCTTTCTCAACAGAGGCCTCCCAAGCCTCATCCTAACCGGCAGCATTTCCATTGGTTACTCTGGTTTTCTGGGCTCTGACCAGAGTCTCCCACATAATAAATTTAGAGCATTCCGGGACTGCCTCCTCAGCTGGCCTCTTGAAACCTTTCCAAGTTAATTCCAAAGGCTCTTAAGCCACATGGCCAGGCAACATCGCAGCAAGGACCCCACTTCTCTGATACCAATTTCTGTATTTGTTACTTTTCTAGAGTCAATGGCTTGCAAGATTTAATACAGGACATTTACACATTATGACATTCACACACACAAGCCAAATGCACAAAGAATACAGAACTTCTATCTATGCACTGGAGACCAAAAGATCCAATCAAGGGCTGGGAGCCCACAGCAATGTCCCATGTAAGTTCGTGTCTGCACTAAAAGACTGAAGAAATCTATACTGGAGCAAGGGACCAGTGCTCCCCCAAAGCAAACACCAGCCATTCCCAACGACAGCACCAGATGTCACCAGCAGAGGGTGGATAAATAAGCAATGGGCTACTGCTTAGAAACAACATCAAAGGGTGAGGGGCAAGAGAACCAGGCAGTGCAGGGTAGGATTATCTGCTTCTACTTCCACACAGCTCTAGACCAAAGTAATCTATAGTGATGGAAAGCACATCGATAGCTGGGGGGTTGAAAGGGACCAGGGGGCCTTTGAGGAGCAAAAGCATTCTCCATCTTGAACGTGGGGGTGACATGGGGTACAGACTGTCAAAATTCTTCTAATAAACTGTTCAGATGGAGTGGGGGAGGGAAGGGGAGGTGGATATAAAAAGAATTACAATGTGTTATGTACATACACCAACACCCCACAATGAAAGTAATCATTACATGCTGCAAACATGTACAAATAAAAATAAAAACTTTTTAAAAAAGAGAAAAACAGACTGTTCACTCAAAACAGTACATGCAACTGGATATGACTGAGTATCAAAGCTCAATTATTGAAAAGCAGACATTTGTCCAGCATATGTGAGGCCCTGGGATTGATCTCTGGCATGAAGAAAAAGCTAACTATGGACAGGAAGTTGCCAAGTGGTATTATATTATGTATACAGTATGAGCTTTTATTTTAGCATTTGCATACACATATTTGTCAGCTGACTAAGATAGTGTTTGAATTTTTTTTTTTTTTTTGGTGCTGGGAATCAAACTCAGGGCCTTGTGCTTGCTAGGCAAGCACTCTAACCACTGAGCTAAATCCCCAGCCCCATTAGTGTTTGAATTTTTGAGTATTATTTTGTAAGGATCCCGAGAAGTTGGAGAAGATACTGGACAAAAGCAGGTAATTTATTTAAAAAGCACACAAAGCTGCAGAAGGCAGCATCACTCCCTGGACTCAGAAGGAAGCCATGCCTGAGACCCGACCTCCTCACACTGTGGATGTGTTTCTTACCAATTTCTCAGTGAGTTCAGGGACACAGCCCTGGCATCCAAGAGAAGCCTCACCAGGCACACTGGCCTTTCAGGTAAGGACTCTCAGGGCCCCACTCTGTCTAGAGATAGCAAAGATGGCGTCCCCAAAGGTGGCGTTCCACCTAAATCCTCTGCTCAGAGTGTGGGAAACCAGCCAGAACCTGCAGCTCAGCCTCACCGCTTGTTAGAGATGCAGAAGAAGAGGGCCCCAAGGGACCCACTGAGTCAGAGCAGCTAGGTGGCATCAGGCTGGCGGTGATGTGCTTCCACCCACTCTGCAGACAGAATGGTGGGTGCCAGCACCCAGACCCTCATTCAGTAGGGCCCTTGGGAGATCACGGCACCATGACATACCCTAGCTTGGGTCCCGCTCACCTTAGCCCAGACAAGTTTCTCCTGAATGGCAGTGTTGTTGGGCTCCACGTGTCGGGCAAACTTGAGATTGTTGATGGTGTACTCGTGGCCACAGTAGACTCTCTGCGGAAAGAGCCATGACATGAATTCCATGGAGCTGGCAATTCCTAGGGATCCCTGGGGGGTCTGGGCTGGCTCATGTCCTTGCCCTGACCGGGTGCTGCATGGGGTGAATACAGCTAGTGGGGCCATCCCTTAGGACTAGACAGGGTTGAACATATGTTAAATATCAATAAAAAGCAAATACAGGAGCCACTTTGGCCTGCTTGCTCTCCCAGTTCCAGGTGAGGCCCGTACAGAGGGCCTGGAGTATGTGCAGCTGTGCAGTTCTCCTGGCCTCCCGGGGTGGCTCAAGGGCATGGGGATGTTCCACACAGAGTGAGACCCCACAGATCAGGAGGTGCAACCCACCGTGTCTGGAGGGAGCCGACCCAAGACCTGAAGCAGTGCCTTGTACATTTCATCCGCAGTTCCTTCGAAGAACTTCCCACAGCCAGCCACAAACAGGGTGTCACCTGGAAAACACCAGCAGCCATGCAGTGTAGCTACCTGAGCAGCTGGCTAAGGCTCAGAAGAGGCCAGGAAACCTCGTCATAATCTCTGGCATCCTGGGCCAGGGCAATGAGTTCACTGACCACTGGCCACGTCCACCCAGACACCCTCACGCACTCCCAAACCTTCTGCCTCAGGTCTCATATGGCACCATGGACAACAACCAGCTGTTAGGGCCTGAGACTGAAGTCACCCTGACCCCATTCTCACAGCCCTCCGTCCCACCTCACAATCTGTCCGCTCCCCACCCACCTGGTAGCCCCTCCCAGCCTTTGGCCTTCCCTTCCCCTGGCACCCAGGTTCTGGCTGGGCTTCCCCTTTGCTGCTGGAAACACCTGAGGCATCCCCCAGCCCTGCAGGCATGGCACTGCTCCAGCCTCCACCCCAGCCTTCTGGGGCCATCCCTATACACTTCAGGACTCTTCACTTTGGCCTGCCTCACTGGGCACCATAGTTAGCATCCACTTTGGCCCCTCCTTCCCTCACCAGCTGCAGTGCTTCTGGGCCCTTGCTTGGCCCCACTGCCATGAAGCAGGATGCCTGAGGCCCTAAACTTGATCCTTCCCACAAGCAGACTCCACCCAGGCTGCTCCTGTCCCTCAAGCTCCACCCTGCCTGCCTATCTCATCCTGAATGCCTTATCCTCTCCTGCAGCCACAGGAATACCAGCTCCTCCCACCATGCCCTTCTTTGGTCTGTCACCGCCTCCACCTCTGCCCTCCCTCAGCTCAGCTGGGGGCCTGGGTTATGCCAGGTGGGCCCTGCTGGATAGTCAATTTCCCACCATCGGGCCTCACTGTCAATGCCAGACACCTGCACTTTACCCTGAAGGACACTGTCAGTTTCCACAGGATCATTACGAAAGTCGCACTGCCAGCCACTGTACTGCACATGATAGTAACAAGCAGAAAACAATCAGGTCAGTGTCCCGCGGCAGTCACCCTCCATGGCACCTCCAAATTCGGGGCTCTAGACTTGTGTGGCTCCTCCCAAGGCCAGCATGACCTTCTGCTGTGGCTCCCAGAACCTATGACTAGCCTGAGTTTGCTGACAGGACAGGCAAGGGCTTTTTAGGGGCACCCAGCTTGTTCCACACCGGCTTACCTGAGGGTCACATGGTAAGGATCACGCAGCTAAGATCACACAGCTGTTACTATTCTGCCGCAGTAACAACCACTGTTCAGAGAGATCCCACCCAATGTCACTGGCTACAGTGAAAATGTAAGTACTGGCCAAGTTCTGTCCAGGCCATTATCTGATAAGGTAGAACCTCTGCTCAGAGGGAGAAAAGCAGACTCAGAACCTGACATGGGCCCAGGGTCCCCAGCCTATATCATATGCTACTGCCCTGAAAAAAGGGAAAGTCCCTACAGCTATGTTTAAAAATAAGCACAGGTGAGGTCGGGGATTTAGCTCAAGTGGCAGAGTGCTTGCCTAGTAAGTGCAAAGCCCTGAGTTCAATCCCCAGAACCCGCCCTCCCCCCAGAAAAGCACAGATTGTGGAATAATTTTAGTTTTACAGAAAAGCTACAGACTCTGGCCAGGAGTAGTGGCACATGCCTATAATCCCAGTACTTGGGAGGCTGAGGCAGGAGGATAGCCTGGGTTCCACAGTTGGTTTAAGGATAGTCTGAACTACACAGTGAGACCTTGTCCCAGAAAAAAGAAAGAAAGAAAAAAAGAAAAGCTACAGACCCTCATCCGCCCTCCAATCATTTCACTCAGGCTCACATCATCCTGGTTACCCAGCCACATCTGTGCCCCATACCGCTGTGACCTCTACTCCAGACTAGTTATGTCTCACTTCCCAGCACAACCCCAAGTGCACTCAGTCAGTCTCTCGCAACCGACATAAAGCCCTGAAAAACTCAAAGAGTCAGTACCACAGTCCTTCACAAAGCTAAACAGCAGGCCTGGCCCTCAGCCCTTGTTCTGGAGATTGCTTGGTTACCTGTACATCAGCATCGATATTATTTTGGTTTCTCTCAAAAAGGGGAAATTCCTGGATATACGTTTTTGTGTCCTGAGTGTTTGTGGTACACATACTACCCGGGAAGCTGGCCCAGAGGCCCACAAATCAGTGACAGTCACAGCCACCACAGCAGCTCCCGAAACTCTCAACCATGGGCTGCCCTGTGGGGCTGCTGGTTCTGCAGATCACTATGAGCAGGACATGGGGACTGGAGCTGGAGTTCCACCTTGCACTGCACCCAGCCTGGCTCCCAGGGTTCTCAGGGGGTATGTGGGAAGAGCACTTGGCACCCAGGGGTCTCCCTTGGCCAGGCCCCCTGCTCAGGCCACCTGTCCGCTGCTGGAGGGCTGGGAGGGTACACCCCCAGGCATGCATGCCAGCAACAGCCACGGCATGCTGCGGGCTCAGGGGGTGCCCTGTCGACAGACTAGAATGTGTCTGAAGCCCAGACACGAGCTTAGGGCTATGGTCCTCCACACAGGATTTAGGGCAGAGAAGGACAGCAGCCCTGTAAGTCTGCCTGGCAGGAAAAGTTCCTTCTCTGTGTGGGCATTCCAGGCACTGCTTCCACAAGGACTTCAAGGACCACCTGGCCCCTGTACCCTGCACACTCACCTGTGAACACCGCAGGGGGCTCTGAACCACCGGGCTTGCTCACAAAGTAACAGATGTGTCCTGAAGTGTGGCATGGTGTCGACAGGCATTTGACGTTGAGAGACCCCACCTGAAATGAAGGAGGGGTTGGCACGAGCCCTGACAACTGGGTACCTTTCTTGGGCTCACAGGCAAGGTGGCACTGCTTGTCCATACAAGCAGTAGGATGCTTGTCCCTCCTCATCATTAGCATCCAGCCTTCATGACCCCATAGACACCTGTGGAAACACCCAGGGCAAGGAGGCTTTCTGGCCAGGGTAAAGGTAGTTGTGGGGCTCCCTCCTTGGGTGCAGCCCCAGGTGCAGGAACCACTCCTGATGGTTTGCTCAAGGGCAAAACCAAAGGCTCTTATTTTGTTCACTCTTCAAAACAGGGCCAAATCTAAACCAGGCATCTTGCCCAGAAAGTCAGCTCTCTTTCTCTGACCCACCTCCACAGTTCCTCACTTCAGAATGCAAACCTATGACAGAGCAGACACTGCAAGACAGATACCCTGGCAGTTCTCACTAGAATCCCCCAAATGAATACACTTTCCACATAAGCATACAGGAGCTCTTCACATCCTGACAAATCTCGCCAAATATTCCTGCTGCATCTCCTACAGATACCTCAGCATAATCCCATCATCATCACATCCAGGAAATAAACATTACCCCACAATCCCTTTTTAAATTTCCTAGTCCAGCCTCTAATGGTGGCACAGTCTGTATCGCAGCACTCTGGGAGGCTGAGGCAGGAGTTGGAGCCCAGCCTGGGCAACTTAGCATGCCCCTATCTCAAGAAATTTTAAAAAGGGCTAGAGATGTAGCTGAATGGAAGAGCCCTGGGTTCTATCCCCAGCACTAACAAAAAAAAAAAAAAAATTCCCTGGTCCACTCAGAGCAAGCATCATGGTCTCCCCACATCCAGTCATATTTTGCACACTGATTTTCTTGCTATATACTAGACAGAAAGGCCTGCCAAGCCACTACTGAGGCAGGCACAGGGAGCACTTCTGCTGGAACCTGAGGTGAAGGAGGGCTCTCACTGTGCCCCCTCCCCAAACTGTGCCCTGGGCCTACGGTCCAGGCAGGGCCACCCTGGAATCCTTTCTCTTGGCTCACTCCCTACCTGCAGGGTAGACAGGTGTGTGACTTTGTGAGTCAAGGCCCCGATTCGGTCATCACCCCCATACACCTTCAGCCCTGGCTCCAGCTTGACCAGCTTTTCGTTCCCACCAGCATGGTCCCTGGAAGTCAAACAGGAGACAAGGGGTAACCCACTGCATGAAAGGGGTCTGCTCACTTGTCCTTAAAACCTGACCAAATGGAGTTTTTGTTTTGCCCACTATGTTCCTCAGAAGGAGAACCACATCTTTCAACACAGGAAAGGCTTCCTGTCTGTCATTTGGCTCAAGTGAAAACAACAATCTCTGACACCTAGTTTTCAGTGAGGCACCCTCACACTGGGCCACTGCTGTTTTCTGGATCAGAGGAAGCAAATCACCCACACTTAGATCATCCCAGGCCTGTGGGAATTTCCTGGAGCTCTCTAACTGGTGTTCCACTTCCAGTCTGGCTAGACTGGGTGCCCCACATTTGCAGGCTCCATTTCAGGGATTCGGCTCAGGCCTTCCCAGTATCAGGGCATATCCACTTCTTGTCCATACCCCCGCACCCCAGGAGTCCAGTGACCCGACAAGACACCTGCCTCCATATATCACCCAGGGTGGCAGGGTGAGCTGATGTCCCACCCTCTGCCCCAAGAAGAGGTCTGTCACACATAGCCCAGGGAGGCACCATTGCCTTCCTTGCTTGCACTTGTCACTGATTTTTTTGTTGTTGTTAGTTTTTTGGTCTTTTTGTTTTGTTTTTTTATCATCGCTGATCTTTTAAAATGCTACCACCAAAAACAAGAATAACACAACTCATCGTGGGAGGGACAGGCTTAACCCAGGAGCTCAGTCTAGGGCTTGTTTTTTTTTTTTTTTTTTTTGTGCTGGGGATAGAACTCAGGGCCTTGTGCTTGCAAGGCAAGCACTCTAACCACTGAGCTAAATCCCCAGCCCCCTAGGGCTTGGTTTTACAAAAACATGAAATGCTGCTGGAAAAAAAACAAAACTCATCGAAGTATCAGGAAAGAGGTACCTGGACTCGGGCTACTTAGCACGGAAGAGAGAAGCCAAGAGAAGTGTGAAAAGCTCCCACCAGGACCCCAGAGGCAGGGCACCACAGCAGGGGGTGCCTTGGGAGATTTGCCAAAAGACAGAACAGCTACAGAAAACAGCCAAGAAGGAGGTCACTGGTGCCATACCCCTAACATTGGGAGGATATGGCTCAGAAGCTCAGAGGCCTGGCCACAGGGCCCAGCTAACCAACATCAAGGACCATCTGAGCTGTGCCTTCTGACCTTCATTTGCATCTACAGATGCACTGGCAGGTTAGCCCTGAGCTGAGACATCTTGGGGAAAGAGCCAAGGGCTGCCCTTACCAGTCATTTGAGGAAGAGAATTAAGAGCCGGTTAAAAACGCAGACCTTTGAAGAGCCTCAAAGGTTTCAAAAAGCCAAAAGGAGGACTTTGGGAAGGCAATTCTACATTAGACATAGGAGTTTTTTTTCTCATCCTTTAGTTTTCAACTTTTTTTCAAATTTTTTTCTAAACACCGGAAAAAAAACTTTTCAAATGATGATTGTTTATTTACAAAATAATAACAACAAAAACCAAAAACTGATGTTTAGGCTCTTCTTCCCCAAAATGGAGGCCAGTGTCCCATCTCACAAGCCCAGGAGATGTGAGGCAGTTGCTGGGGGGGTCTTCCCATGACCCAGAGAAGCCAGGCTCCAAGAGGACAACAGGGGAAGCAGCACTGAAGACACTTCCCTGGCCTTGCCCCTCTTTGCAGGCCACAGACATTTCCCCAAGCAGGGGCTGCATTAGCAGATCCCATACTCAGTGCCCTGGGGTCTCAGAGGCCCACAAGCCTACAGGGAAGGGAAAAAGGGGCCCTGGTGCTCAGAAGATTCTATACACCCTATGACCCAGGCCCCTCGCCACCTCCAGGTGAGGGACAGACCCCTGCCCACCCCCAGGAGCCTCCAGAACCAGAGGCCAGCCTAGGACTCAGCACTTACCAGTGGTGGTGGGTGGTGAGCACTGTGGTCAGCTTCACGCCATGCTTCTTCACTGTTTCTACAACCTGTGACCACAGAGAAAGCAGGACAAAGGTCTGTCACACTTCCAGGCCTTATCCTGCAGCCTGGCCCCACTCCAGGACAGCAAAAGGAAGGTGGCCTTTTTCTCTCTTGTTCAACCTGATGAGTCTCGGTTCCACCTGGACCTCTCCAAGACCTTCCAGCCCTGAGGTCAGCACTGAGGCAAAAGTCTGGAGGGAGAGCCAAGTCCCAAGGACTCATGAGAGTCCAGGCACAGGGTCCAAAGGCCAGCATTACATTTGCCCCATGGGACTGGAGGTCTCCCCCACCACCTCAAGAGCCACCTTAACAGAGTGGCTGAACACTACCAAAAGGACACTAGTTTGTTTTCCAAAAACTAAATAGACTGGTCTCCATTTAGGTTTGACAAAGCTGCAAGGACAGCACAAATGTAACCTATGGGGAGGAAGACATGGTGCTGGGTAACAAGGCACAGGGGTCCAGGCAGAGCCTTGTACCTTCTGGGGTTGCACAGGGTCCACAATGGCAGCCTCCTGGGTATCCTCATCAATGAGCAGGTACATGTAGTTGTCAGTCAGGGCAGGCAGTATTTCGATCTTCATGTTGCCTTGTTTCACAGTCACACTCTTCCTTAAATCTGTGTGATGCAGGAGGATTCCCAGGAGGGATGGACCTGAGGACACAGGATGCAGCCTCAAATCAGTGGCCAGAAATTAAAATTCAAAGGAGCCACACCCTTCTAGCACCAAGTTCTATTTTTCTAAATTCCTCTGACAGAGAATGTCGTGGTTTCACCACGTCCATAAGGAAAGTGTAGACAATGACTCATGGTCCCATTCGTGGAAACTAGCTGCCTCAGACTTAAAATTTTTATCTCTTAAGGGTCTTGAAAGGACAGAACTGCCAGCTTTAGCATGATGCAAACCACTTTTGAGGTGACCATCACGGTCCTGGGAGAAGGTGCCAGAGCTGGGCTGTTTACCATCTAGCACAGCAGGTAGCTTCTGGGCTGACAGACCCAAATCCTGTGTAGTTATTCACAGCCCTTTTCAACTTCCAGTCACAGAAGATACTATTTGCTCCAGAATGGCAGGCACTTGAGATGGCTCCGGCACAGACACTGGGAAATTCTGAGTTGACCACCACTGCTTAGCATTCAAGAGTGGAGGGTAGAAAACCACCACCCACGTGAGCAGAAGGCCTCTGCCTGGGTGGTCAGGAGGTGGGGAGAAGTGAGTGCCTGAGCAACAACAGTATCTTCCACCCAGTAGGCAGATGCCAAAATATTCTCAGCAATGAAACTCCTATTCAATCTAAAAATACTTGGAGCCCCTAACAACCCAAGTCTTACCTTTAAAGGGAGAAAAAAAACCCAAGGTGGTGATGAACACCTGTAATTCCAAAACTCTGTGGGAGCCTGAGGTAGAAGCAGTACAAGTTTGAGTCCTTCCTGGGCAATTTAGGAAGACCCTGTCTCAAAATAAAAAATGTTTAAAAAGTGCTGGTGTTGTAGCTCAGTATAAAGGCCCTGGATTCAATCACACAAGGTAGCAGAAGACAGTGAAATTCTGGGGTAGATGCCAGGCTGGGGATGTTTCCCAGAAGGGATCCAGACAGTGGCAGCACTGGCTCACTGGAAGACAACACCTCCAGGGGCTGTCTAAATGTGGGATCAACTCTGTCATGGCCAGAAAAACAGCCCAAATTGTATTTTGGGGTGTGTGTGTGTGGCTGAGGATTGAACTCAGGACCTTACAATTACCAGGCAAGCACTCTACACTGACCCATGTCCCCAGCCCCCCAACTCTTTTTGACAACCTGGCCAAACATTTTCTAGATCCTTCTCAAGATAAGCATAATGAACATTTCTGTATGATCGGGTTTCTGTGACAGTTTACCTCCCCTAAGGCCCAGCAGTATCCAGCCCACGGAAGACAGGGGGTGAAAATAGGACTCAGGAAGTGTGAAAATGCGCCCTGTAATAAGGTGCTCTGTGGTGTGTTTTCTAGTAGGACATTACAAACACTCTCCAGGTGGAGAAAAAGATTTGTAACTGGTGCTCAACCCACTCTAGGTACTAGGACAACCTTGCTGGAAACCTGGAGATGTATTTATTTCTAAGGAAAGAACTGACCTCATGCTACCAGAAACTTCATTCTTTTTCCACAAATAACCTACCTGGGCACTGCCTGGGAAACTCAGCTCACTGGTTTGCTACCAGAGTGTTTTGCATAAGCAGAGGTCACAGACCTGTATAGCCTGCTGTCTAGGCCAAGCCCACAGATATGTTTTGCTTGGCCCACAACATACTTTAAAATTCAAGACGTTTCACGGCCTTACCTCTCCAGGCAGACGGCGGCACCAGACACCGAGCCGGCGGCTCCCAGGAATGGGAGGCCAGGCCCGTATAGACCTGCTGCCTGACTCCCGATGGAAAAGTTCTCGGTCGCAACACCGAGGGGTGTCCCTAATGCAAAGGCCTGTAGTTCTGGGGACCTCAACGAGCTGGCTCTTTCCTCAGCAAGGGCGTGTCACGCACTCCAGAACCGTGACTGCTTTAGGCGAAATTCGGAAAAGGGCTCAGGCTTGCCAGCTCCGGGGCGCGGTGACTCGCTGTCACCGCACAGGCTGGGGGCCGCAAGAGAAGGAATCAGATGCCCGCCCGCCCGCCGACCTCTCCGCGGGCCCGCTCCTCGCCCGGCCTGACGGCGATCTGCTCCTGAGCCCCGGAGACGGCGTCGGCGCGCCCAACCGTCGCCCGGCAGTGCCCGGCGCACCTACCCAGGCCGCGGCGCGCGCAGGCGGCTCCCAGTGAGGCGAGGCTCCGGAGGCAGAGCAGCCCACGGCCGAACACCATGACCCGCGGGGCGGCACTGTCCAGCGCCTGGCCGCAACACAGACGTCGGAGACCACAGCCAATCAGCGCCCGCCTAGCACCCCCCCATCAACCAGTGCCCGCCCAGCACCGCCCCCAGTCAGCCAGCGCCCGCCCATCACCACCTCCAGCCAACCAGCGCTGCAGTGTCTATTTCGCCTCGCCCAGCGCCACCCCCAGCCAATCACCGCGTTGCAGTTCAAAGAATTTCCTCCTCCGCTCCGGGATAGCTGGCCAGCGGCCTACTTTAGGACAGTGGGGCAAAGTTGGGCGAGAGGTGTTCTAGAACCTCAGTATCTCTTCGGGCGGAGGCCGGCGTTCGGAGACAGCCAGCAGACAGCGTGGCACGCAAGAGCCCTGCAAAGCAGAGCCGGCAGTCGCTGACTAGACAGCGTTCTGAGGCAGCGCGTACCCTCCGGCTTACCGTAGGCACGGGAGCAGGCGGCCACGTGACCGAGGACTGCGCCATGGCGGGCCCGAGACAGTTGTCCCGTTTCTGGGAATGGGGTAAGAATATCGTCTGCGTGGGAAGGAACTATGCGGACCATGTCCGGGAGATGGGTAGCACCGTACTACGCGAACCTGTTCTCTTCCTGAAGCCATCCACCGCGTACGCGCCCGAGGGCTCGCCGGTGCTGGTGCCCCGCTACTGCCGCGTCCTGCACCACGAGCTGGAGCTGGGCGTGCTTATGGGCAGGCGCGCTCGCGCTGTTCCCGAGGCCGCCGCCATGGACTACGTGGCCGGCTACGCCCTGTGTCTGGACATGACCGCCAGGGACGTGCAGGACGAGTGTAAGAAGAAAGGGCTGCCCTGGACCCTGGCCAAAAGCTTCACGTCCTCCTGTCCAGTCAGCGCGTTCGTGCCCAAAGAGAAGATCCCTGACCCTCATGCCCTGAGACTGTGGCTCAAGGTCAATGGCGAACTCAGGCAGGAGGGTGAGACATCCTCCATGATCTTTTCCATCCCCTACATCATCAGCTATGTTTCTAAGATAATAACCTTGGAAGAAGGAGACCTTATTTTGACGGGGACGCCAAAGGGAGTTGGACCAGTTAAGGAAAACGATGAGATGGAGGCTGGCATAGACGGTGTGGTCAGTATGAGGTTTAAGGTGGAAAAGTCAGAATATTGAGTCTGTACAAGGTGCCCTAACTTTTAAGTGTCAGGAGAGAAGAGAGCAAGACAGAAGCATGCAGAAATTATTAAATATGACAATCTGTTAATAGAAACCACTTGTACGAAATGATTTCATTGAATTGTTAACCCTCAGTCACAGAAAATAGACTCTTCAAGAAAAACATGATCTGGAAGTGCTAGGACAGAAACGGGAACAACCAAAACAAAGGATTCATGATGCATCCTAGGAAGAGACTATATGGAACCAAATCTTCATAAATCTTAGTTTCCTTTCCTAAAACTGAACTGAGACTTTTCAGTGAGTCATTCTGGGATCAGTGGTTCCAGATAAAAACTGCAGAGGAAACTAAATGTTATGTTCCATGTCAGTGTTTTATAAACTTCCTTGGACTTGATAATCATCCGGAGGTATTTATAAAAATAAAAAATCCCAGGGGTTGGGGATTTAGCTCAGTGGTAGAGCACTTGCCTAGCAAGCTCAAAGTCCTGAGTTTGATCCCCAGCACTCCCAAAAAATGTTTTAAAAAAAAAAATTAAAAAAAAATTCCAAATTACTGGCCCATCCTAGATTAATTTCCAGGGAAACTGTTTACAGAGGCCTCTAAGTGATTCTTAACCAGGGAAATGTGGAAAAACACTACTCCACACAGTCAATTTAAAGTTTTATTTGTTAAATGAACAATTGCTGAAGACCTCTCCTGGTATCTATCCTGGCCTGCACATTGAGTTTAGGAGATGATTTTGAATATATTATTTTCCAAATAAATAGCTTCCTTTTGTGCATTTTAAAAGTATACAGTACTTTATTTCCCAGTAGATGCCAGGAGGGATACTTCCTCCTTGTGGGGCTTCAGACCTTGGTCTTTGACCTTTGGCCTCTTGAGCTTTGTGTTCTATGAAGAGTTCACCATCACATTTACCTCTGCCTCCCAACTGGAAGAGTTTCCAGGAAGGTGAATGGTGTGGGAGTGCTGCTTTTGCTCTTGCTTGTACCCCCTTTTTTTTTTTTTTTTTTTTTTTTTTTTTTTTTTTTTTTTTTTTTTTTTTTTTTTTTTTTTGCATCCTTCTCTTGAAAGTAAGGCAGTATAGTATGCCCACCATTGCTGTCAGTCCTCTAGCTTAGGCCCAGTGCAGTCTTCTAGGCTTAGGCAGGATCTACCCAGTCAGTGTACACAGAAGACATCTGGTCCTTTGCAGAAAACCTAGGACATCTACCTTACTAATAATCTATTGAGCACTCAGTACAGCAAGGCATAGTGCTGAGCATAGTTTATTGTAATAGTTTACTAGCATAGTTTACTATGTGATCCTCAGCAAAGCTGTGAGGTCGATATTGCCACTGTCTCCTTTACACAGATGAAGAGAGTCAAAGTCTAGGAAGCCTCGGTAGGGTCAGTCACGGAGACAGAGCCAAGATGTAGCCTAGCTGTCCCAAGCCTAGAACCTGAGGCCTTGGCCACAATGCAGGTTGTGTCTTGTAAATAGATACCTAACAAGATTGAAATGTTTAGGTGTTATATAATCTTGTGTTTAAATACTAAATTTTTTGTTTTGTTTTTTGAGACAGGGTCTCACTCTGTAGTTCAGGCTGGCCTCAAACTCTGTGTAGCCCAGTCTGGCCTTGAACTCACAGTGATCCTCCTTCCTCAGCCTCCCAAGTGCTGGGATTACAGGCATGTGCCACCACATTCAGTTATTTAAATTTTAATTTATTATAAGGAAATTCCATAATTAGATTTGTGTATTTTATTTTATTTTTTTGGTGCTGGGGATCAAACTCAGGGCCTTGTGCTTGCAAGGCAAGAACTCTAACCACTGAGCCAAATCCCTAGCCCCTTGTATATTTTACCTTTTAATGATTTTTTTTTTTTTAAAGTAAGGTCTATGTGGTTTAGGCTGGCCTTGAACTTGTGACAATTCTCCTGCCTCAACCCTCCAAATTCTGGGATTACAGGTGTGTACGTCACCACACCCAGCTTTGTAATTTTTTTTTTTTTTTTAACCAAGAACATGTATTGGTACATTGTACATATAATGATCACATTCATCATGTTCTTGTGATGATTTTTTAAATTGCTTAGCAAGACATATTTATTACAGACGAGTCAGGAAATACAAATAAGCCAAAAGGACAGAAATCTAAAATTCCATGTACTCAGTGAAAGTTAAACATTTGTATATTATTCCAAATCTGTGGATGTAACTTTTTAGATAGAATTTGCTCACATCATACAATTTTCTAACTTGCTTTTTGCACTGTATATTATGACCGTCCTTTTCATATCTGTCAACACCTTTCTGCAGTATTGTTTTCATTGATTATGTAAGATCCTGAGGTCAGTCCAGCTTTGGACACTGGGATTGTCTGGGATTGTCTACCAGGAAATCCTGGTAGAATTAGCACATTTGTTAATTCCTTTGGCTAGTTTCCCATAAGTGGAAAAGTTGGATCACATTGAAAGTATACTGTTAATCTAGCTAGCCAGGTACAAAGTTCAGCTGAGATATGTCCAAGCTGATAGATCATTAAACAGGCTGAAGGTATAAAAGCAGTATTCACATGTAGCATACACCAGCACCAAGTGTACAGTGCCCCTGAGGTGGGATACACCAGCACCAAGTGTACAGTGCCCCTGAGGTCAATGTGCACCAAGTGGTAGAGCAAGCTTTGTCACAAACATTTGATACCAGTATTGGAAGTGTAGCACACACAAGTCTTTAGATGCAAAAATCAAAAACAGGCCAATTGCCACAATTCTTGAGGTTGTGAAAGTAGTCCTAGTGGCCATAAGACATATTTTTCTCCAGTTTAATTTGAATAAATTTAAATCAATGAAAAAATTGAAAGATTAATACAACGAAATCCAAATACTTTTCACTAGACTCAACAATCGCCATTTGCTAATCACAATAATTCCACACCATATTGGTTGCTAGTAGGGTTTTGTGTGGGTGTGTTTGATGGAGAGGTCGCTAAATGTTATGGCAAATGGCCATGTCCATCTGGGTAACAGCTGAGTGTCAGTGTGTGTGGAAATACAAGAGGCCTCACAACTTGGAAGGAAAAGTTTTCCTGGCCTTCTGACCATGCTCTGCATGAATATCAGAAACAGGAAGGTCGGAGACTGCCACAGACCCTGGCTTTGGAGGGAAAGGATGTTCTATCTTAGCCCTGATTCCACTACTAGCTCATGTGGCCTTTGGAAATCACTGAATGTCTCTGGAGAAGCTCTGACAAGAAAGGAAAAGAGCTCAACACAAGCAGCCCCAAACCTGTGCACACAGACCTTAGAAGCAAGCACCTGCTTTCAGAATCAAGTGATGACAGCAAACACCCTCCCTCTCTTAGTCCATTATGGGTACCATACTGCCAACTGCAAGTCACAACCATGAAACCCCAATGCGACAGGAAGAATTTATATAGCTCCTGCATTTGCTGTTCAGCTGTGAAGGAAGCAAAAAGGGCAAGGAGCCAGGAAAAAGGAGGGATCAGAATGGGAGTGGCACTCGGCCTGCTGGTGATCCCACTGAGAGCACTGGAGCAGTGCCCCCCCACACTGTCCTTCCCGTGACCTTCATAGGCAATACTTGCACACTCACAGAATCAATGTGAGTCTACAAGCAAGGGGTGTCTGGGTGAGGCCCAACACCCTCCACAGGGTGCACAGCTTCCAGATGCTTCTCTCTTAGCAACAACTAGGCAAAGATAGCCCATGTAACAGGATTAGGCACTTGTTCATTTCCTTAGGAAGTCAGGGAAGTGAAACTGATGAACTGTTTTCTCCTTTAAATTTTTGATACATTTTGCCAAATTACAGAGGAAAAAGGATATACAGTACCAAATTTGTATTTGATCAAGTGTGTTTGAGAGTGCTCCCTCAACCCTGCTGGCCTAGCCATAGGCTGGATACTATGGCTAGAATCATTTTAATTTGTACCTCTTTAATAGTGAGGTCAATATCAGTCTGTCTTTTTTATTTTTTTTGGCAGGGGCAGTGCTGGGGATCAAACTCAAGGCTTTACACTTGCTAGGCAAGCACTCTATCACTGAGCTAAATCCCCAACCCCTTTTTGTTGTTGTTTTTTGAGAGAGGGTCTGGCTATGTCATTCAGCCTGGCCTTGAAATCACTATGTAGCCCAGGCTGGCCTTGAACTCATGGCGATCCTCCTGCCTCAGCCTCCTGAGCACTGGGAATACAGATGTGAGCCATCATGCCAGGCAACATCAGTAATTTTTTTACCAAAACTATTTGAAACATCTTTGTGTAGTTGTAGTATCTCTCATGTCAAGTTGGTTTTATATTTCCTTTCAATACACTTAACCAAATACATATGCTAAAGCCTTCCTATATCTTGAAAATAATGATACACTAGAAAAAATTCAAACTACAAAATTCTGACAAAAAAATTACCAAACATGAGGGTTAAAAAAAGTGCTAAGCTTCAACATTTACTGATGTTTGTTGATTATAGACTAAGTGCATTAGTCTAAATAAGCTCTTTACATAAATTAGCCTGGGTTTTAACCATTGCCATGAGAATTTGATCTTGTTATGAACCACTAATGGAGACACTCAGGGCTGAAGGCCAGCCTGGGTACAGCAGATGAGTTTGAACCTGCAGCCATAGATCCTGCCCGCTCAGTAACCTCCAGTTCTAACTTTAGCTGGGCCTTCACATCCCATTTGTGAAATGAGAAAAAAAAAAAGGTACTTGTACAAATCAAATATCCGATAAAGTGCTTACTATAATGTCACATAAAAAGCATTCGCCAATCTTAGCTACTAATATTACTGTAGCAATTTAATGTCTAAAAATGTATCCCAAGGAAATAACTAAGAATGTGGACAAAAGTTTAGCTGCTGTTATAGTTAGCAAAAAAAGGGAAGTATCATAAATGTCCACTGGTATCGGATTAATTACATTCACTATTCTATACTCATAATGAAATGATAGGCAGCCATTCATTATGTAAAATATTTAATGATGTGGGAAAATGCTATAAATTAAGTGCAAAAGCAGGTTATAATGTAACCTATTTCTAAATTATAATTTGTGAATTATATGTCTCAACATAGATGAGTGGGTAGATGGAGGATAGAAAGTCAGGAAATACATACAAATGTATAGGATGTTTGCACAGACTTATTACCCAAGCTAGCCTCAAATTCCTGGGTTCAAGCAACCCTTCTGCCTTAGTCTCCCAAGTAGCTGGAACTGCAGATGCATGCCACTCCACTCCAGCTCATAGCACCATTATTCATATTAGCCAAAAATCTGGGGGAAAAACCCCAAAGGTCATCAGGGAATAAATAACATGTGCTTTGTCCATTTAAAGCACTGATACCTACAAGATGGATGACTCTCAAAAACATGTCAATGAAAGAAGCCAGTTACAAAAGGACAAATATTATCCTTAGATACCTAGAATAATGCCATTCATAGAGACAGAAAAGTATATTAGAGGGTACCTGAGACTGAGAGGAGGGGAGAATAGGGAATTATTATGTAATGGGTGCAGAGTTTCAATACAGAATGAGGTAAAAAGTTCTGGAAATGGACAGTAGTGGTGGATGTAAGTAATGCTACTGGAGTTCTTTTTTTTTTTTTTGGTGCTGGGGATCAAACTCAGGGCCTTGTGCTTGTGAGGCAAGCACTCTAACCACTGAGCTAAATCCCCAGCCCCATGGAGTTCTTAAAAACAGTTAAAATGGTAATTTTATGTTATGTATATTTTACAATAAATCTTTGACCTACTAGTCTTTAAATGTGGGATGGGTTATTATGGGTTTTCCTTTTTTGCTATTATTTTCATATTTTTCAATGACTAATATAAAACTTTATAATAAAAAATATATAGAGAGGTTGGGGATTTAGCTCAGTAGTAGAGCACTTGTCTAGCAAGTGCAAGGCCCCAAATTCGATCCCTAACACCCCCCCAAATTTAGAAGCAAAAAACCAGGATGCCTCAAAATAACAGATGGAAAATATAGATACTATACTGTGTTTCTGCCATGTGCAGAGTATTGAACCAATAAATTTACCAAAGTGGAATTTGGAAGGAAAATCTATTGACATGAAACTCAATAGAAGATTAGAAAAAAATCATATAGTCACTCAATTTTTTCTAAAAAGTAATATGAACCCTATAATTCAAAAGAGGCTGATATGAGGAAAGAAGCTCCTGGAGAGTAAAAGAGAAATGGTGACTAGACAGGGGTGTGTACTTTGTGTTAATGTGAGGATGCTTATTACTTCTTGAGTGTTTGCATTCTGGCTAACCTACAACTGAAGTTCAGATGACTGCTTTGTAATCTTCATTTCATAGAATGTGTAAATTAAGCTTCTTGAAGTATCTTTGTTTCAGTGTAGCTTGACACTTAGCTCTGCAGATTGGTATGTCATCAGATGAAATAACAAATCAGGCTGTCCCTTGAGTGACAGGGGCAAGGGGCTTTCACAGTTCAGTGCCAGTGGACTGAGAGATAAGGTCACTATGGCAATGAGATGCTAATTTAGAGCCCTCTGCTGATCCCCCTGAGACTCAGCCTGTGCACCTACCATGAGAGCACCTCTACTTTGCAGTGGAGCCAGCTGTGAGACAGCCAGAGTAGCTGAGGCCAGTGGGCTTAGGAGCCCACACTGGTGTATTCAGGCTTGCTGCTGGAGATCAGGGCACCAGGGCCTGGCACAGCAGCCCCTGATACCACCTGGGCAGTATCCTTCCCCATCTCCTGAGCTCTGTAAATGGGTCCCTTTTGGGGGTGGGTGTCAGGCCTGCTCTTGCTCAACCAACAATGGGTATAAATCTCACCCCGCACTTTCACTTCTACCCTGCCTGACCCCTCCACCACCACTCTCTCCCGTGTCTCCACCCAAAAGGAGAACTGGCAGAAGCTCTTCGTCAGGCCAGTTTCGGACAACTAGGTCAAGTCCTTTGCTATCTCACTTATTACCTTAATTTGAATACTATCAGGATCAACCCATTACTTCCTCCATGATTGTACAGTAAAAGCCAGAGAAAATATTACAGATAAGTTTATCTCTCAACACCAGCTTTGTAAGACTTTTTTTTTTTTTATAAGACTTTCATACACTCACCTTTTCTCCTTTTTTTCAGTCCTGTACTGGATGATATGTCATCTCCTGAAATGGTAGCTCAACCCAGGTGGGTAGAACCTTCCAGATGGTAGGCAGGGACAACCTAAGGGTCAGTCTTCACACAATGGTGTGGAGCAAGCAGTGTGCTCTGGGCTGCTGCAGCAAAGACTGAGACAAAAAGTGGCCGCTGTCCTAATATCCTGAGTTGGTACCCTTCAGAGTTCCGGGGACTTGGGCATTGCCCACATAGCTTTTGAAGCTGGTCTTCTCCCAGATGATTCAGTCTCATAAATGTCAACTCTGAGTCAGCAAGCTTTCAAGAAGCACCAGTGACTCCAGTGTGTCATTACAGAGGTAAAGGATGAAAAAAGTTTGGTGGAGTTCAAAGCAGTTGCCCAATCTTGACTGCTGCTATTCCCACCAGCTCTGGGAGTCCCTCACTGTGTCCTGTGAGGTGACAAGCCACTGCCACACTCCAGGAAAGATATCTGGAGACATCTTTTTCCAGAGAACCAAGACAAAGCATGAAAGCCTAAGAAATTCATTTGTGGAGATTAAGCTTGTTTATTAATCCACATAAGCATTTTTCAGCTTGTAAGGAAACAGGGCAAAACCAGCAAAAATGGCCTTCCAAGGAGTGAGCTCAGACAAATGTTCAGAATGACCTCAGATCAACTCCAGGAGGAAACATAGTGATAATTTATAGAACATTTTACCACACTTAAACAAAATACAATGTAATCCATAATTCTCAAACTGTCATTCAATTTGAAAGGAGTTAGCTCTCATATTTTTCTGGAGTTTAGAATGATACTCAGTTTTAAATACGTCCTTGTCCAGACAGGTTCCTACTTGCCTCAGTAGGATCTGCAAGCTTACAGGAAAGTATACTAATTCTCAGTCCACCCCTTGTTCTAGGTGATAAAACAAACTAGAGGAAAAAAAGAAAGAAAGAAAGTCAGAAGGTTAATTTTAAATTACTGCTTTATGTGTAAAATTAAAACCTAATGACAAGAAGTTGAGAATTGTTGGTTGGGGATTTAGCTCAAGTGGTACAGTGCTTGCCTAGCAAGCACAAGGCCCTGAGTTTGATCCTCAGCAACGCCCCCCACAAAAAAAAGCCTAATCGAGAATTACAATGAAAGTTTTGTTTACAATATTGATATGAATGTCAATTAGAGTTGCAAGATGATGGGAAGAGTTCCAGTCCAGGCAGTTTGGTAGAAAAATTACAGGTTTGGTTTCTGCAGTGATATTTGTAAAAATCCAGGTCATTTTTCATGACATTTCTCTCAAGTCTGAAGACTGGGATTACAAATCACACATACAGAAAAAGGGCTTAATGTGTATTCAAAGTGTCAACCATGACAAGCATTAATCTGTTGCACTGAAACAGTCTGTTAGGCCACAAGGAAATAAGCAATTTATTAATAATAATGTCTTAACCATTTACCAAGTACTTTCACCAATATCTTTTTAAATACAGAATGGAAGGACAGAGGGACTTATCAACCACTTTAATTTCAAAGACCAAGAAAGAAAAATGTACTGATATAAAGAAAAACTGTGAAAGATTATAAATGGGCTACAAAGACCACCGGGCACCCTTTTGGTGGAGGCCTTGTGCTCCAACACAGGCAGGGCATCTTCCGAACTGCCTGTGGGGGTTGTGCCCTCACTGCATTGGCTTAGCCCTTTCATGACTACAGGAGCTGGTAGGGACAGCATGGCCCTGCTCATGGAGACCCAAGTAAGCACTGTATGGGGTAAGATAACTGATTCTGCCTGTGGAAGAGTCTAAGGCTATAAACCCAGTTCAGCATTTCTGCCTGCCTGCCTGCCTATGTGTTCTGATTTCACTTTGAATTAAAAAAATTTTTTGCTGGTTCCTTCATTAACTAATGGGTTAAATCGTTAATATGTGTTCATTAGCTTTGCAATAAGAACCACAGCTTTACTCTTTTTGGAAATTATTCTTTGGCACCAATATTGGACAAAAGAATTCCATATAATAATGTTATATGTTTTAAAACATTAAAATGAATACCTTTCTTTGAAATTCCTCCAATGGAACTATTTTGTGGTTTTTGTTTTATTTTTTGAGACAGGGTCTTTCCATGTAGTCTAGGCTGGCCTTGAACTCATTATGCAGCCCAGACATGCCTGCCTCAGCCTCCAGAGTGCTGGGATCACAGGCATATGTCACCATACCCAGCTCTACTGGAACCATTTTATAAGTAGTAGTTATTTTTAATTGAAATATGAGAAACACATAAAATGTTCAATTTATATAAGAATATTTTCTTTTTATCATTAGCTAACCAATGTAATTTCTTTTTGTTTTTTGTTTTTGTTTCTGTTTTTTTTGAGACAGGGTCTTGCTATGTAGTTGAAGTTGCCCTTGAACTCACTATGTAACCCAAGGTTGGCCACAAACTTGCAATGGTCCTCCTGCCTCAGCCTCGCAAGTGATGGGATTATAAGCATGCACTACCATGCCTGACACCAATGTAATTTCTTATTTTTTGACTTACATATTTTGAATCTGAGAAGTAACTCACAGGCTTGGGGGCCAAACCTCACCCTCTAAACAAATGAATTAGCATACATTTATGAAACTCTTAAGGGCTGTGTATTAGCTTTGTGTTACTACAGTGACATACCTGAGGCAACTAATTTAATACAAGAAATGGTTTATTTTTTAAAAATCACATATTTTGTTCTGATTATAACCACTGAAGTCATGTTTGATTTTCATGATCTTTGTCACATTTTGTGATATAGTATAACTATGTGCTCAGTATCTTTGTTAAATACAATTTAAATGTCTTTTTAGGGAATGGGGATATAGTTCAGGAGTACAGTACTTGCTTGCTTCTCCAGAGAGAAGGCCCTGGATTCAATCCCCATAATATATCTATCTATATCTAATCTTTTAAACACTTTTGGAAACATACAATGTCCCTCTACTTAAAGGCAATTTGTTTTTGTCAAGTTTAGAAAACTGTAAGTAAGTTTTCATTTAAAGTGATCAAATTTATTAGCAAGAATCTGAGTGTGTCTTGACTGGGAAACAGGAAGTATTTTGTGGGTCCACACAAATGTGTAAGTGATGCAATATATGACTGTAGCTTTTCTTCTTGTGGTCTAGTAAGAAGAGACCTCAAATCTAGGCCCTAGAAATATTATTGGTGCCATCAGCCATGTCTGCAACTGACTCAGAAAAGCTTGAGTTTACAAGAAAAGGAACTACTGGAAAATGGTAGAATTCTCTTGTGAGGATAGACACAGCACATTCAAAGACAGCTTCATAGTCTCTACAGGATCAAAATTATTTTAAAATAACACAAAAATGTTTTACTTTTTTATTCTCATTCTCTAACCAGAACACACTGTTATTTTCCAGAGGCTGCATGGCAAGAGATGACATCATTGCTCTGGCCACTAAAGGCCACTAAAGACCACTAAAGGCCACTAAAGTCCACTAAAGGCCACTAAAGACCACTAAAGGCCACTAAAGGCATGTGTGCTCATGGAGATATTATATGTATGTGTATACACACACACACACACACACACATATATGTTTTTTAGGGGGTGCTGGGGATCAAACTCAGGGCCTTGGGCTTGCTAGGCAAGCCCTCTACTGCTGAGCTAAATCCCTAACCCCTCATGAGTATACTTTAAAATTTTCTCAGTATTAAGTTTTAGTACAGTAGGAATCAGGAAATATAACTCACATAAACTAGAACACAACAACTTTTAGTAGTATAAGAGAACACACTGAGAACCATGGAAAGAAACAGATAATGTCAACTATAGTCCTCTCACATGTGACCTGGACAAGTGGCAACATTTCTTGGCCTCAGTTTCCTCATTTTCAGCACAAGGAATATGTCTCACTTCCTCCTCCACTTTGCACACCTTCTACAATACAATTCTATGACCCTCCAACACTGAAGTATTGCCAGTGCCTCAGGAGTCAGCTCTGGCCTTTCAGAATTGTGAAACCATAAAATGTTACAGGCTTAGAGAAGTTTACTAACTTCTCAGGGTCACTCAGGCTAAAAAATGGTGAAACTGGGATTTAGAACAAGCATGTCTCACACCCAGGAGCTGAGCAGTCAACTGTGCCTTTTCATACTGCCTCACTAAGCAAAGAGTAGTGCCACATGGACATGTAGTGCTGGGAATCACCTTGTTTTCACATTAAGGTCTGTTGCCTAAAACAGATTGTTTCTAGAGTAACTAACTCCTTTTGCACATCTGAAAATTGGGCATAATTAAAAATAATATATTCTTAGGCTGGGGGTATAGCTCAGTGGTAGAGTGCTTGCTTATACGTGCAAGGCCCCTGGGTTCAATCCTCAGTACCAGAAAAAAAAAGTCTCTAAATTTAGCCAAACATGATAGTACACAGCTGTAATCCTAGCACTCTGGGAAATTGAGTCAAAAGAATCTCAAGTTTGAGCCTAGCCTAGATAACTTACTGTCTTAGCAAGATTCTGTCTCAAAATAAAAAGGACTGGGGCTATAGCTCTGAAAAAAGGCCCTACTAAGTTCAATCCCCAATACTACAAAAACGTCTCTAATTTATTGGATTGTGTTATAGATCTTTCTTACTGGATAAATATGTAGAATAACAGAGTACTGTAAGATACACTAACTTTTAAATAAATTTTGCTTCTTTCCAAAAGAAATCGCCACTTCAGTGCTGTTTTCTGTTCATCCGTCATTGCAAGAAACTCATCTACCTGGTTAAAAAAAGATCAAACATATATTTTGCAATATACATAGGTAACTCATTGTGACAACGTTGTAAAACAGACTTGCTCACTAGAAATTGGATTTTTTCACAATAATTATAGCTCAATTTTTTTGATAGAGGAGACAAGCAAGAAAGGTTAAAAAAAAAGAAAGGTTATAAACAGAATCTCTAAAGGCAGTTAGGGATTCAGCAAGGAAAACGATAATAAGGTGGAAGCAGAATTTGGAGCAAAAGTTTAATGGTAAATTTCATAAGCTGGTTTTAACAGTTTAAATAAAACATAAAACCTGCCTATTGGTTGGGTGTGGTGGCGCATGCCTGTAATCATAGCATCCTGAGAAGCTGAGGCAGGAGGATCACAACTGTAAGGCCAGTCTGGACAACTTAGCTTCTTAGTAAGAACTGTCTCAAAATAAATAAAACGGGCTGGGGACATAGCTCAGTGCAAAGGCCCTGGGTTCATTCAATCCATAGTACCACAAAAATTAATTAATAAGTTAAAAAAGGCTGGGGACATAACTCTGTGGGAAGGCCCTAGATTCAATACCCAGTATTGGAGAAAAAACAAACAAAACAAAAAAATAACCCCAAACCAAACAAACAAAAAAGCCCACCTGCCTATCATGTGAATCTACTAACCCAGCCTCCAAGGATCTGCTGGGGTTCTGAAGTTGCAGACCAGGGAGAAAACAGGTAGTTGATCTTATACAACTGGGTAGAAGAAATAGCACCAAGCCCTCCTTCCGGAACAGTCTTCGCATGTTGTTTTACCCATTACTTACTTGATTGTATAAAAGTCATGTTTATTTCCCCACTTTGCTAAAGGCCTCAGTCATTACACATAATAGTCAATATTAGCTGGAGTCTTAATATACAACATGTAACTACGTGTTCACTAAAGCAACACGTGCTTTAACCAAAATGGTTTTTCCTCAGATCTTTTTATTATTGAATTTATTTCTATTAAATGGTCACCAAAAGCTAGGCATACAATCCCAGGATTTGAGAGGGTGAGACCAGAGGATCCCTTGAACTCAGGAATTTGAGACCAGCCTTGGCAGCACAGCCAGACCCCATCTCAAAACAAAATTTACCAGAATAATCTATATTTTTGAAGATGAGACTTCATCTTGGAAATATTTCTAAGCATTTCTTCATTTTATGCTATTTACCGTGCAGCCCAAAGTTTCTTCAGCAACATTTCCTGTGAGACTACAGGAATGGAGGGTTCCTGTATGATCAGTAACATCAACCAGCATATGGAAGCTCAGAAAAACAGATTTAAATCCTGAAGAATCTTTGTTGCAAGTTGTACAAGTGTTAGATACTTCATTTACAATATAACCACAGCTGGAGCTGAAAAGAAACAAAGATGATGATAAAGTGTTATGATCCTAAGTGATAAATTTGATCTCTAGCAGAACTGTTTCTAAAAAGTCAAAGTCAGTCAGCAGGTGAAAGGTTCACTAAAGCTCAGTGATATACAGACACAAAAACAATTCAAAGAAGGATGGGGGAAGAAGGGGAGGGGAATGGGAAGTAAAAAGATGTGTTATATACATGTACCACCTCCCCATAGTTATGCACTGCAAACATGTACTAAATTTTTTTTTAATTTAAAAAAAGCAGCAGCCTTGATAAGAAAAAAATAACTCACACACTTTCTATACAGTCAGGCTCACTTCCAGCACTTGTAATTCATCTGGCTCTGGACACAATCTCCTCCCTCATTCCTTTCCCTGTGGGTTCCTGCCCAAGTCCTGGGGTTCACATCTCACTTCCCAGTGGGGACCCTTCCATTTCTGACCTAGCCCATGCTCCTGCCCTCCTCAGCACAGCTACAGAGTTTGTGCTTCAGCACTGACACTGGCGGCCACACCTGTTTCTTCCTGCTGCTGCTACTACAGGTATATGCCCCCCATCTGGTCAGGGATCATGCACATCCCAAGGCCTGTGCTTGGGTTTCCACATATATACAGGACAGCCCAGAGGGCTGGTCAGGTTCGTCCTAAATGTGGTTAGTGATAGAGCCCAGACAGGGTCATCAAATGAACACACCCACCATCTCAAAGAAACGTAGGTTTCATTTTACTTAGGTCACAGAGAACACATTCAGTAGGTTATAGAGGACACAGAAGACACATCAGCCCGCTGTTTCTCCAACTTGCCCTCTCAAAAATCCACCAAAAAACTATGTAAAAAGCCTCTTAGCCTTAAGAGACAGCTCTGTTCTGCTTGCACAGAGAGGTTCCTCTCAAGTTTAGCAGTAAACCTGCTTGGACTGTTGAGTTCATATTCCCTCCCACTTTTCCACTCTGTTGGAACATTTATAACATTATGTAAAGAATTCTTTTTACAGTCAGATGTGGTGGCACATGCCTGTAATCCCAACATTTGGGAGGCGGAGACAGGAGGATCACAGGGAGGTCGAGGCCAGCCTGAGCTACACAGCGAGTTTAAAACCAGCCTGAACTATATAGTGAGACCCTGTTTCAAAAAACTCAAAAGAAAAAAATTATTTTTAAAATATTGTTACTAATGTGATTATTAGCATTTCCTTTACTCACATCAGTTAACAATTATCATAATTTATTATGGACCATAATATTATTATGGATAATAATCATAATTATCATTCAATCACTGCTTGACCAATGAGACTACCTGGAGTAGAGACAGCACTTGTGTATTGGTTCTGGTTCCCATAAACATATTTTTCTAGCTGTAAGATGTTGCAGAAATTTTGCAGCATGATTACATTAAGCTGATAATTAGAACACAGCTTGTTAGTGTGTCTACATTACATTCTTGTCTAGTTGATGCTTATAAATAATTATATGTGAAAATTTAAAGCAGATAAGGTAATACAAAAAAGAAAACACTTATTTTATTTTTATCTTATTACTGTGTTCAATTCCACATATATAATTTTTATGTATAATTTATTTTTTCAAATTTGCAATAATATTCATTAAAAATGAAGCAAGTAAAGATGATTTTTTTTAAGAAAAAGGCAAGAAAAGTAACATTCTAGATTAATTGCAGTTTTTCGATATAATGAATAAATCTATGCAAAAATTACCTTAATTTTTCTCTATAGGTCATTTTACTTTTCTATTTTAACATTATAGATTACTGCATTTTTATTTACTAATAACTGTAAAAAATTATCTACATTTTTCTCTATATGTCATTTTAATTTTCCATTTAAATAAGAAAACATATTCAGATATGTTGGCGGGCAGCAAATTGAAGGATCACCTGGAATAGCACGAACTCTAGCTACGCTACACCACTATAAGATCAATGGATTGAATTAATTCAGTATCTTGGGTGTGGTGAGGTACTGTAACCTGCAAAATGTACCACTGGGGTAACACTGGACAAATGGTGCAAGAGATCTCCCTGTGTTATTTTTTGTAACTCTATGTGAACCCAGAAATATTTCAGCAAAAATTTCAAGTTCAAAAATCCATAGAGAGGCTTTCATAGTAACATTTCAGCATCAATTGGCCAAGATCATTAAATCTACTGGGGTTTACTTTTTCTGTGGGGGTGCTGGGGATCCAACCCCTGGAGTTTACTTTATATGCAACTAGATACTAACTTTGAACCAGAAGGGGTTGTAGGTCATTTGCATCATGCAATTAAAAATAATTTTCTTGGGGTTGGAGATTTAGCTCAGTGGTACAGCACTTGCATAACAGGTGCTAGGCCCTGTGTTCCATCCCCAGCACCTCCCAAGAAAAACAAAACAACAAAACAAAAATAATTTTCTTTGTGGTACTGGGGATTGAACCTATATGGCCTTCACACTGAACTACAACCCCATCCATTCATTCACTCATTCATTCATTCATTTAGAAATAGGGTCTCATTGACTTGCCCAGGCTGGGTTTGAACTTTTGATCCTCCTGCATCAGCCTTTGGGGGTGCTGGAATTATTGGCACTGTAGCCACTGTTAGGTGCTGGAATTATTGGCTACTGTAGCCACTGTTAGGTCAAGGAACAGCTTTAACTTTTATAAAGTCTAAAATTTATTAACAATAATTATTTCTTACAAAAATGAATTTGCTAAAAATAATTTGGCTCCTTACCATCTGTTTCGAACTACTTTCACAGTTTCATCATCAATGTTCAGTGTAGATATGTAAGCATAGAGAATTCCATAGGAAGGTTCAGCTTTTCCTTCATTCTTCAAAGCTTTTACCTTTAACTGCTCAACTGTATAGACATCAACTATTGTATTTACTAAAAATAAAAAGAAGTATTACAGTCTCCTATACATTCTAAGTTTTCAATTGGCAATAATCGTGCCTCGGATAAACCTCACTGGCTATGATACTGCCACTGCGCAAAGCTTCCTATACATTCTAAGAAATATAAAGGATTATATCCAAATAGAAAAGTTATAAAGTTCAAATGAGAACATGTAAATAGCTTAAACAACAGAAAAATATTGTATTTGCTATATTAAAACTGATTATAGGGCTGAAGATGCAGCTTACCAGTAGAGTGTTTGCCTAGCACATATGAGGCCCTGTTCAATCCCCAGTATCACTAAAATTAAACCAAAAAATTCTGATCATATAAGTGGCTTTAAAATCTATAAAATAATGGAAAAAATGAAAGAATGTGAAATTAGGCTTTATTAAATGAAAAAATTCTGGTCATCAAAAGATACCATTAAAAAGGTGAAAAGCCACAGAGTAGGGGATGGTAGCAATCCACTAGAGCATAAAGGACTCACCCAGAACATTTAAAGAATTTTTTTTGGTTATTGTTCTAAGAACTAACCCAAGAAAAAGACATTTTATTCTACATTGTATGTGCAGGCACAGTACTTTTCTGGGGAGAAAATCAGTAGCTCTTATCAGATTGGCTAGTGGTTATATAAGCTCTCAAAAATTTAAACTAGCTTTTCATCCATCCATCCATCCATCCATCCATCCATTCATTCATTCATTTATGTGGTACTGGAGATTGAACCTAGGGCCCTTTCACTGAGCTACATTCCCAGCCATTTTTAAAATTTTGAGACAGGGTCTCACTAATGTGTTAAGTTGGCCAGCCTGGGCTCAAACTTGAGATTCTTATTCCTCAGCCTCTCAAAGTACTGAGATTACAGGCATGTACCACCAAAACCAGCTTTAAAATACCTTTTTAAAAGCAGAAATACAGTAGTAACAAGCTAAGGATATGGTATCTTTTACTATGCCAATGAAAACTTCACAGGTTCCATTTTAGTCTTTCTTTTTTTGTTGTTTCTGTTTTCATTTTAGTCTTTCTAAAAATCAAACAATATTTAAACGGTCACTTACAATTTATGGATTCTTTCAAATAACTGGCATTTTCATCAGTCAGGATATTTGTTTCTCTATTTTCTCTTATAAAATTCAGTAGGATGTTACCTTCTGGTGTATCTTAAATTAAAAATACATAGTAAGAAAAAAGCAAACTGATTATCTTTTAAGTCACTATGAAGGGCCCAAAATTATTGTTAATAATAAAAAGTGATGACATGCAATTATGCAACAAAATAGAATATTACTCAGCTATTAACAATGTGATATTGAAGTCTATTGACATGAAGAAATATATACCACATGTTGTTAGTGAAAAGAGCAGCTCACAAAACTGTGTGGTACAATGTGCTTTGTGTTTTCACTTTTTTTTTTTTAATGTTTTCTCTTTTTTTGGTACTGGGGATCGAACTCAGGGCCTTTTGCTTATTAGGCAAGCACTCTAACCATTGAGCTAAATCCTCAGCCCTCAGTGTGCTTTGAATTGAAAAAATATATGTATATGCAAAATTATCTGGAAGACTGTATTTACATTAAAAACTGTCTCTAGATGGTAGGATTATGGGTTATCTTTGTATTCCTTTTTAATTCTTTCATGTGTTTTCTGATTTGTGTGTGTGTGATACTGGAGATTGAACCAGGGCCTTCACAATGAGCTACATTCTGAGCCCTATTTTTAATTTTTTAAATTTTTTTCCTATTTTTTATTTGAGACAGGGTCTTGCTAAGTTGCAAAGGTAGGAGTCCTACCTCAGCCTCTCAAGTGCTGGGATTACAGGCATGGCCCACTGTGCTCAGCTGCATTTTCTGAATTTTATATGTATTTCCTTTGCAATAAAAATATTTCTAAAGGTTATTTTAAAGTCTTGTTCCTCAAATTTGAGTAAGAGCTTTCTCAGGAATAGTTGGATGGTGAGCTAGAAGTCAAGAATGTGATTTTGAGCCAAATGTGGTGGCTCCTGCCGGTAACCCCAGCACTCTGGGAGGTTGAAATGAGAAGATGTTGAGTTCAAGCCCAGCCTGGGCAACTTAGCAACTTACTGAGACCCTATCTCAAAATTAAATTAAAAAGGACTAGTGATATAGCTCAGTGCAAAGGTCCTGTGTTCAATACCCTGTACCAGGGAGAAGAAAAGGATGTGATTTTGAAAAAGGCTTTTCACAGGATTCTAATGCCCTTTAACCCCAAAACCCTTGCCTCCAACCTGTGATTGTCTAAGTGCCCCATCCCATTTTCCCACTTGAACATTCTACAACCTGTCTTGACAATGCCTGGATTTTCCTAGTTCCCTTGGGCAGATTTAGGCATTTCTTCCTCCTTTCTCCAATTACACACAAATCTTATTACTGATCTTTCTCAGAACGAGATTGTAAATTCCTTATGGGCAGGTGTTGTGCCTTTTCATCTTTGTATTTCCAATATCTAACACAGTGATGATCCTTCCATCTATTTAACCATCAACTGTCCTCTGCCTTCCAGAAAGGATTTAACTTGTCTCAACATTTTGCAAATAAAAGACATACAGCAGGTACTTGTAAATTAATGAATGAATGAATAAATGTTTTTGAAGCAACAACAGAATTGTTGTACATCACACATGAGTAGTTGCTGAGTGGGCCACAGCAATTCAACCAATGAGCTTCTTTTTGGGAAGGATGCTGGTAGGGACTATGGGAAACAGACACTGACATATGGGCCCTGACTGGCAATAGGGTGATCCCAATAACCTGTGGAGAGGACGGAATTCCCACTCTGATGAACACTCTCAGGGCTGAGAAAGCACAAGGAAGATTTAACATCCTGGCTAAGGTAAATGCTTAAGCCATTTAGATCTTAATTTCTGAAAAGTAGGTGTATAGCTCAGGAAATTAGAAATAAGGCTGATTTAAACAACCATACAAATTTACACCCTTATGAGTACTATCCTTTAAATGTCTTAACAGAATAAATGCAAGAGACCTATTGTACATGTTGACTACAGTTAACAATGTATTGTAGTATTCTTGAAAACTACCAAAAGAGCAGATTTTATGCATTCTCACCACAAAAAAGGTAAGTATGCGAAATAGTGCCTAGGTTAATTAGCTTAATTTAGTCATTGTGCATGTATATACAATGTGATCAAACTATATGGTGAAATTTTTTTTTTCAAGTCAGGGTCTCACTATGTAGTTCAGGCTGCTGGCCTTAAACTCACTATATAGCCCAGACTGGCCTCAAACTCACAACAATTCTCCTGCCTCAGCCTCCCAAGTGCTGGGATGACAGGGAATCACCACCACTCCCCAACACCTGCTATGGTGAATATTTAAATAAACAAATTTGAGTTGAGCATGGTGATGCAAATCTATAATCCCAGCACTCAGGACCATGAGGATCATGAGTATGAGGCCCTCCTCTCCCTGCTAAAAACTAAAGTTACAAAAAATTCAAAAAATTTTTATGGTAAAAATTACATTGCCATTAATCCCCTTCAAAGTATTCCCCTTCACTCTTTACACATTTATCTCATCATTCTTGCCACTTTCTGAAGCAGTTCTGGAAGTCATTTTTTGTGTCTTTACAAGGTGTGATTTAAAAAAAAAAATGTGGTGAACACTGCTGCTGAATGCCATCCAAATTAAAGACAGTCTCATAAAAATGATGTGTCCTCATTTACCCTAAACACTGGATCTGACATGGAGTGACTTCTAGCTCTTCCACAAAGTCAAAATGACCATGAGAAGGGTTGGGGATTTAGCTCAAGTGGTACAGCTCATGCCTAGCAAGTACAAGGCCCTGAGTTTGATACCCAGCACCCCCCCCCAAAAAAAGAAAAAAAATGACCACGAGAGGTAAATGTTTTAAATCAATTCAAGACAAGGCAGTCCCCACCCCTCCCAAGAACCCAACAAAACAAAACAAAAAACAAATCACCACAACTAAAAAAGACAAAAAACAACAACAAAAAAAGACAAGGCAGTGATAACAATGTAATTAAAGATACAGAAAAGAATTTCCAGAACTGCTTCAGAAAGTGGCAAGAACAATAGGGTAAGTATGTTTGAACCGAGAGGAAATATTTTGAAGGGGATTAATGGCAATGTGTCTTTTACTGTAATTTTTTTTTTTGGTGCAAGGCAAGCACTTTAACCACTGAGCTAAATCCCCAGCCCTGTAATTTTTTTTTAAAGTTTTCAACATTCACTGTATTTTTCAGTCATACCTCGTACATAATACAAAACATATTGTAGATAATATAGAGTTTCATCAATTAAAAACCTGAAAGCACTCTGGGAGTCTGAGGTAGGAGGATCTCAAGTCTGAGACCAGCCTGGGCAACTTAGTGATTTAGCAAGACCCTGTCTCAAAACAGAAAATGAAAAAAAGGGCTCAGGATGTGGTTCAATGCAAAGGCCCTGGGGTCCATCCCCAGTACCGCACATACACTCACACACGCACACACCATAAATAATATTTTTTAAAAATTGTCTCTTTAGGGCCGGGGATTTAGCTCAGTTGTTATAGTGCTTGCCTTGCAAGCATGAGGCCCTGAGTTCGATCCCCGGTACCAAAAAAAAAAAAAATTGTCTCTTTAGGAAAGGTGTTTGTTCTAAAGATGTTGACTTTGCTTAAAATCCTTGGACATTTTTTTACTTTGAATCTGTTATCAGAGCCACGTGTACACTATCTTAGAATATCTGTCTCATTAACTTAGTCTTGAGTTTTTTATCGAACTCAGGGCTTTGCATTTGCTAGGCAAGCACTCTACCATTGAGCTAAATTCCCAGCCCCAAGCCTTGAGTTTTTTATACAATTAGTACTGTCAAACTTGATTATCTTTTCTACCACACAAATCTGAGTTTTAGAAGATTTCCCAGATCAGACATCAAACTTACTCTTTAACAATAGAGATTTTCTTTCTTTTCTTCTCTAGCTCTGTCTCTGTCTCTGTCTCTCTCTCTCTTTTGTGTGTATGTGGTACTGGGGTTGCAAAGCTCAGGGACTCCTCCCACATGCTAGGCAAGAGCTCTACCACTGAGCTACATCCTTAGCCCAGGGTAATTATTTTCTATCACTGATATTACCAAATATAATAATAAACTCTTCATATTAATAACTTTTCCAGTAACCCCCTCAAAAAAGGGGGGCTGGTGATGTTTAGTAGTAGAGAACTTGTCTTGAATACACAAGACCCTGGATTCAATCTCTAGCACCAAATTTTTTTTTTAATCAGAAACTGAAGAGTGGCATTATTGTCCTAAGTATTGAGAACTGACCTCTTCTGTGTTCCCATCAGTGTCAACAAAGCAGTCAGAACAATCTTTTCAGCATTTAGTCAGATTCTACCACTGGTCCTCTCCAAACCCTAGCCTCTAACAGCAGTCCCCAAAAGTAACAGCCACCATCTTGATCACCCACCTGCTCTTCTCTCCCTCCTCTCCCCTTAAGCACTTTGCCTTGGCCACTCCCTCATCACCATTCTAGTTTTTGCTCAAATATCACCACCACAGCCCTCCCCACCCACCTCTAAACCCGCACACACAATGCACTGCTTTCTGGATCCTGACACTGCTCCTCTTTTCCTCAAAAATTCATAATTGGTAGATGTGTTATCCGTCTTCCCCTGCTGGAATATGAGCTCTATGAGGGTGGAGGGCTTCATCTGCTTTGTTGTTGGATACAGCACGTGCTCAGGAAAGGAGAGTCCAGAGAAGAATAAATCGATGTGGTGGTATCAACTACCATGGTACTGCTTCCAAGGAAACATTCATGGGATAGACGTACAAGACTCGGTGGGCCCAGACAAAACAGAGTCATTACGATACATCCTAGCTCATAGTTATCTCGTATTTTATATCTTTTTAAAAATCTAATAATGGTTTAGTCAAAAACATAAAATTGCTTTATAATTCTCAGTCATTGGTGATACTTTGTTATAAACCAATAAAGTAAATTTATGTTTAAAATGATACATTAGCTGGGTGTGGTGGCACATGCCTATAATCCCAGCACTTGAGAGGCTGAGGCAGGAAGATCACTATGAGTTTGAAGCCAGTCTGGGCTACATAGTGAGTTCAAGGCCAGCCTGAACTACACAGTGAGATCCTGTCTCAAAAAAACCAAAAAACAAACAAAATAAATAAATAAAATAACATGATACACTGCTATATTTATATCTTCTTGAGCTTAAATTATTTCTTTTTTGAGATGGTCTCACCATGGCACTCAGGCTGGTCTTGAACTTGCAGTCCTCCTGCCTCAGCTTCTTGAGTGCTAGGCTATTTCTGGTAATTCTGCACTTCTTAACAGTACTATACTGATCCTTATGTCTGCATGTGAAGCTCCCTGAGCACACTCGCAGGGCTTGCTCTCTGACCTCCCCAGGTCCAGCTCCCCTGACTCATGCTATACTAAACTATGACTCCTTTAATAACCACTTCGAGGATCTCCTGGGTGTTTAAATTATAAACCAATGATCCAATGATATACTATATGCATATATTTTTCAGAGTCCTAGCAGTAAATGTTATTTCAGTGTGGCGAAATTGAACTTACTTTTTGTTTGTGTATGTGGTACAGGGGACTGAACTCTGGGTCTCTGCACTGAGCTATATTCCAGCCCTTATTTTATTTTATTTTTTAAATTCTGAGACAGGGTCTTGCTAAGTCACTAAATTGCTCACACTTGTCATCCTACTGCCTCAGCCCCCACAGTGCTGGGATTACAGGTGTGAGCCAACAGATCTGGCTGCATTCTGAGTTTTCAAAAGTCATATAAAGCAATTTTTCTCTTTCCAATTAAAATTAAATCCAAGCTGTATTTTCATTCACATAATACCGCACAAATACTGGAATATGTTTATGGTCATTTCCAAATGTGTGAAAACATCTTGGAAATTTATTTTACCTGGATTAGTTGTAATAATAGTTTTTGAGATTACAGTTGCTGTCATGCAGTTCCGAAATTTGTCAAAATTTATTCTTACATCTGAGGCAAATATTACTGTTTGAGGAAAAAAAGGCATTTTAAAATTACTACATAGAGATACAAAAATGACAAATATTGAACCCAATTATAAAATTATGATACCTGTTTCTTGTGGCATCCAGCTCTGTGCAAGTAGAATGAATTCATTATTCCAACTACATTTGTTTAAAAAGAAGTAATACAAAATAAGTACCTTAGAAAAATGTCAGTGACACATTGTTTATCACAAAAGACAAAAAACTCTGCCTCAGTGGCTGAGGTTAACAATCCAGGTGGTCAAAGATAGATGTTAGGGATATTTGCTTCTACTTGTGTAGTTCATTGAGTACTTCACAACTATGTGATAAATCATCCTTTCAACACACATATACTCATCTCTAACAACTCTCTACTCCACCAGTTCTTCGTTTTCCCAGCTCTTGGACACTCCAGGCTAGCTGAAATGAAATGACTGAAAGTCTAAAGGCTTTAAAGCCAATTTTTAGTCCATTAAAGTAGGACCGCCAAAATAGATCAATTGCTCAAGGGATTTAATGAGCGGAAAGCACGTCTCAGATTGGTCTCCCCAGGAACCCAGACACCAGAAGTCTAACAGTGCCTTGTTGTATTCTGCAGTGCTTCAGGATGCAACCCCCACCCTGGGTCCCACCCCACTGTAGGGTACATCCAAAGAACTGTAGAAAGTTTGGCTTGTTCCTTACACATGGGAACTAATAAAACACCATTTGTTATAAAACAGAATATAGTAAGAGTGATCACAATGGAGTCCATCTAAACAATTCTTTTTTGTCTTTTTTCTTTTTTTGGGGTGCTAGGGATCAAACTCAGGGCCTTGCACTTGCTAGGCAAGTGCTCTACCACTGAGCTAAATCCCCAGACCCAACGATTCTATATCATCTAAAGATCTCATTTTAAGATGGCATCTATAAGAATCCAACATTCATGAGAGGTTTATTTTTTCATGTCTTTTATCTCCTATCATTCTTCCTCTCTTGATATGAAATTCACTGTCTTTTTGATAAAATGAAAATGTTCTATTTTGGTAATAACAGCAGGATATCAGTTTAGAACATATGTAGGAGGTTACCATGTCATTGCAAAAGAAGACTCTGTTTCATCATAGAGTTTAACTTCACACCTCTGGCCTTTTCTTCGGTCTGAAGTTGTAAAGTATTTTGGCTCTCCAACCTTAGAAAGAGAAGGAAATCACTATTCTTTATCTATATACGTACAGGTCCTTAAATATTTGCTGATGGAAATATTCAAATGTTTACTTTTTACACATTGAATTAGAAATATGAGAATTGCAAGAAATACTAACATATATTTAATTATCTTAAGGAGCCTTCTATTTGAATAAGGTATATTTAGCTGAAGTTGTAAATTACACTTTGAAGACAGACATATGCTTTAAAGTTAAGACTGTGTGTCTTTTCGATATGCCAGAACAAATGCTCCATGTCAGGCATCCTGAGGGCACCAATGTGGACCCTTTGAGGGTGGGGAGTGAACTTTCATCTGTCTATCCCTATGGCTTAGCACAGACCCTGGCACGGAGTTCACATGACTGAACACACCCAGTCTATCTGGGCTTCAGCATCCTGAATATTGATACAAAGCACCTCAATAAGCTGTTCCAGTCTGTCCACACTACATAGTAAGAAGATCAAAAAGTGGAGGTGATCATCTGGGAATAGCAGGCAACTCTGGTGGCCTCAAAGCAAAGACACCCCCCTAGTACAGTCAGTTGGCTACCCTCATGGGCACTGTCACCACTGCACCAAACTGAGCCCTCCAGAAAAGAGTTGAAGAATGCTGTAAAGGTGCCAAGAAACGGCTCTGGAAGAGAAAGTCAGAGGAAAGGACAGCCAGAGGATGAGGGACATCGGCCATAAATGGGGGCTGGAGGCACACTGTCTCAAAAGGAGTTTTAAAGTGACAGTGAAGGTGAGAAGAAACAAAACAGGAGGACAGGAAATACAAGAGCTGGAAGCAAAAAGGGTGATAAAAGGCATGAAAAGAAGTGAGTCACATATGAAAAAGGGTTCCAGGCTCATTGAGGGCAGGGAGGGAGTGGCGCTGCAGGGTTTTGCTTAAATTTAAAGTGTGACGGTTTTTTTCTATACTATAAATGTTACTACATTATACAGAACCATGGGGAATTGAATACCACAGAGCACTCAGTTAAATTGAGGAGGATTGAACCTCAATTGCCTAGAAAGAGGCCTCTGTATTTCAAGACTGACATAATAGGGTGTTGATTCCTCCATCCTAAACAATACTGAGTATCCTACATGCAGCAGGGCTGCATTGGGTAGGGGTAAGAGTGGCAAGCAAAACAGTTGCCTCTGCAGCTGAGAACTTGTCATCTGGGGGAATCAGCATCCTCAGTCAGCATGGAATGCCAAAATACAATCTCAAAAGTATCTGTACTTACAGTTCTTAAGTACAAGAAGAGTCTAAGTCTATGTATGTTTGTGTTCTGATGATCACCCTTCGCTATATTTAAAAAAATTACTCCTGTCCTTTAATTTTATATATGTACTTTATCTTTCAAAACTTTGAATTGTTACTGAGGATTGAACCCAGGGTCTTCACACTGAGCCATTAGCCCTTTTTTATTTTATTTTACTGTTTTACTGTGAGACAAGGTCTTGTGACATCACTAAATTGCCTAGGCTGGGCTTGAACTTGTGATCTGCTTCAGTCTCCCAGAGTGCTGAGATTACAGGCATGTGCCACCATGCAGGCTGAAATTTTACCTTTTTTTTTTTTTGGTGCCAGAATCAAACTCAGGGCCTTGTGCTTGCTAGGCAAGCACTCTAACCACTGAGCTAAATCCCCAGCCTGAAACTTCACTTTTGAGATCCTCTAGATCTTTGCACAATGACTTAGTCTGTCATACCTACAGAATTCAGAACTTGCTGTAATAATCAAGATAGATTCTGGTGCCACAGAAGGTAACACATTCCTGGGCCTGTGTAGTGCTGTCCTGCACACTTGCAGCAGTATATGCCACAACAGCCCTTACAGCAGCACATTGTTGTTCTCTCTCCTCCCCCGTCTCTGGGAAGCTTTGAGAAAATAGGCACAGAGCTGACTCCTGAGTTCCCCTCTTCAGGGAACATCTTGGCTCTTCAAGTCAATACACTTATCCATTCTATATGGATTTTGGTTTAACTCGAGTATCAAAAGTTCTCAAACAGTGGATCACTTACAAGTAAAGTGGTATACACTGTATTTACCATTCATTTATGATTTTGTTACTCTTTTATAGATAAAATGCTACTTACTCTTTAATGAGAAGTGTTATGTTTTTCTTTTTTTTTTTTTTTTTTTTTTTTTTTTTTTTTTTTTTTTTGTGGTGCCGGGGATCGAACTCAGGGCCTTGTGCTTGCAAGCAAGCACTCTAATCACTGAGCTAAATCCCCAGCCCTGTGTTTTTCATAGCTTGACTTACTACGAAGACACAAAGCAAAAACTACCCAAGCTGGTCCTGACCACTATATTCCAAACAAATTAGTTGACAAGAGACTTTCCCGCCAAATTGTAGTTGGCTTTGTTGGGGTTTTAACTTACCGATCTCACAGCAGCAAGCACATTAACAATGCTCCCATCAAGACGGTGTCCATTTGCAACAATGTCACCCAACGAATAATAATCACGAGACTCTTTAACAGGTAAATGTTTCAAAGAAAGTAACTTGGCATCCACTTCATAACTTGAACAAACTTTTACCAGTGAGTGATTCTCACTGAGCAATAGTTTACAGTTGCTAAATTGCAAAAACACATGAAAAAGTTAGTATCAAATGACTTTTTTTTAAACATAAAACATACAAGCATATATTTATTTGTCACTCTTTTGTTGCAGAATCAAATCTTGAAGTATAAGTCTTCTGACTGGAGTTTCCAAGTATATTATACCTTTTATGACTGGGTTTTTTTTGTTTTTTTTTATGACTGGTTTTATGTAGACAAGTTTACTATATTCAAAGTGGAACAAAAATGGGAGTTAAGAACAATCTGAGTGTTGTATCCCTCTGGATTTCTATGATTTGTTTTCTCAGTTTGTTACAACCATCTTGCCCATTTCTATTTTTTTTTCCCATTTCTATTTTGATATAATTTTTATTGTTTTTTTTTAATTTTATTTTAATGGTACATTTTAGATATACATAGTGATAACATTCATCATAGTGGATTTGTACCTGTACATGATATATCTTGTTGCTTCTTTTTTTCCCATTTCCCTCCCCTCCCTTCACCCCCCTTCTCCCTCCTTATTTACAAATAGAATCAAATGATTTTTAACATAAAAATATTTCCAGGTTCACAGTTCTATTACTTTTTTTGTTGTAATTTAGACTATATTAAGAAATTTATGCTTTTTACTCCTAAAAACACTAAATAATGTTGCAAAATATTTTTGTCTAAAATGTACTTGTTGTTCATCTCAGTCTTTATTTCTTCAAAGAAATAAAATATACTTCCAACTAAGAAAATGTTTTGGGAATCAATTTGTGCCTGAGTTCTAGGCATATTAGTTGTCCGACTTAGTCCAAAACTCTGAGCTTCAGTTTCTTTTTCTACAATATAGGGATATAAAAACATAGGATATAAAACATAGGGATATAAAAACATGGTGGTGCATGCCTGTAATCCCAGCATTCTGGGATTCCAAGGAAAGTAAGATCACAAGTTTGAGTCTAGCCTGAGAAACTTAGCAGCACCCTGTCTCAAAATTTAAAAAAAACTAAAGTAGGAGGTAGCTGGGGATATAGCTCAGTACAAAGGACCTGAGTTCAATATCCACTACCAAAAAAGAGCACTGTAAAATGGTAGGGGATTATAAAAATCCAAGAACTTGTTATTTCTCTCTCTTATGACCCTGACTGCTCTGCCTAAGGTCAGGACAGTGTTTTACTTATTTCAAGTGTGCTGTGAATAGAATAGATACCAATATATATAAATACAAACATTCACTTGAATGGAGGTGCTCTTTCTCTTACATGCAATCAGCTCCCAAGTGCTTTAAGGGGCTTCCTTCACAGCAATTTTTTTATTTTTTTATTTTTTATTTATTTTTTTTTTTTTGCAGAGGTGATGGGGATCGAACTCAGGGCCTTGTGCTTGCTAGGCAAGCGCTCTGCCACTGAGCTAAATCCCCAGCCCCTCACAGCAATTTTTGTTTTGTTTTTTGAGGCTGGTCTTGGACTCCTGAGCTCAATTTTCTGTATCAGCTTCCGGGGTAGCTGGGACTACAGGCACACATTACGGTGCCCATCTTTCACAGCTCTCTAACCTAGCCCTCCTCTTCCTTCCCACGGCTATTGCCTTGGTTATCCACCTCATTATTTCTCTCTCAAACTACTGCCTTGGTCTCCTAACTAAGCTTCCCCTACAATCCATCCTCCACATGCAGCCAAAGTGATCTTCCTAAATCACAAATACAAAAATATTTTCCAGCTCAAAGACCTTCTGTGTCTACCCATCAAAAAGGAATGAACTTGGATGACAGGCAATGCTGTCTGCAAATGTCTTTGCTTCTCCTGCAAGATTCTCTTCCTGCTGGTCCATGCACTTGGCTTGTATTCTGGCTATGAATATGAAATCAACATTTTTGGATGCAAAATAGTTGAACATCAGCAGTTTCATATAGCTCAACCTGATATTAACTGAAAATGTCAGGAAGTTTCATGTTTATTCCTTCTGCCAAAGAATGTTCTTCCCTCCCTCCTTCCATTCATTCATTCCATATTTACTGAGAAGCTATTATGTGTCAGACCTTAGACAGAGGAAAACAATGCGAAGAAAATATACAATACCTCTGCTCTCATGAAGCTCACATATGTGAGGGGGAGTCACAAGAACAATTAGTCAGATAATCTCAGAGACTGACCAGGATTGTGATGATATTAGCGTGAGGATCCCACGTACTAAACTAACTAAAAAGATTCCCAGAGACTGGATAAACAGGAGTCAAAGAAGGTAACAGTTAAGCTGAGAGACTGACAATAAGAAGCAGCAAGTATTCAAACAGACGGGAGAAAAATGTTCTATTCCGAGGGAATAGAAAATACAAGGGTTCTTAGTTCAGAATAACTCTAGGGTGTTCAGAAAAAGGAAAAAAAAATCACTGTGGCTGCAGAGAGATTGGTCTGAGAGTCTGATATAAAACAAGTCGAAAGAGTAGATTGGATGCAGGTGTCCATCTGGTAGACTGCTGTGCCCACCTAGAGCCCTGTACAGGTGACACCTGGTCAGTTGCACCCTCCTGTCCAGAGCTTCTCTTGATCTAAAGTGCCTGGGAAGTTATGTCTTGCCCTCGAGAGGGTAGAGATGGATGGACTACAGCTTATGAGTAATTCAGGACATAAAAGTCAGGTCCTCCCCTCAGGGTACTGCTCCAGGGATCCCTGATACTCTGGAGCTCCCATCTGGTCTCCAGCTGAGCCCCTAACTCCCTTTGGTCTGTTTCTTCCCACCCCTCTTCCCACTCAGTCCTGCAGCCTTTTCCTGAGAGATCTCCCTCAAGGAGCTACTTGTCCAAGAATCATCAAGTTCTGCTTCAAGGGAACCTGACCTAAAATGGTAAGACATGTGAGGAGAATGCTAACTAGAAATGAAAAAGGGATGTGTATCACTTCCAAGATTGAGCTTTTCTTCTAATTATTCAGTTTTAATGTGACTGAAACCAAATTTTTATAAATCTAAGACTGAGAATCAAATATGGTAGGCTCTCCATATCTGTGGGTTCTGAATCCAGAGATTCAACCAACCATAGGTCAAAAATATTTAGGAAAAAAAACCCCAATATAACAATAATAGTTATAACAACTATTTATGTAGCACTTACATTGTATTAGGTATTATAAGTAGAATGATTTCAAGTATAGGGGAGAACGTACATAGGTTATATGCAAATACTACGCCATTTTATATATGGGACTTGAGCGTCTATGGGTTTTGTTACCTGGAGGAGTCCTGGAACCAGTCCTCTGCAGGTATCAGGGGAAGGCTATACTAAATAACACAGCTACTTTTTCATGTGATTATATCAAAGTAAATTATCTCATAAATCATCTCATTTATCTCAAAGATAAATATTGTTAAGAGGAAATTAAACTCCAAATTTTCAAACTGAAGTGGAGTACCTTTAATAAGCACTCTGTTAATCTGATCCAAGTTCTAGCAGAAAAATTGATGGACTTTGTGCAAGACAGTTATTTACCTAGGAGTTGCAGGGCTGAACTTTTCTTCTCTCTCTAATTCTTTTCTTTGGATCAGGGGATTTTCAATTATCACTAAAACAGAGGGCAAAGTATGATGGCATCACACAACAGCGAGATTAATCAAAAACGAGTGTTCAAACAATGAACCTAACACTGTAATTCTAACTTCTAAGCTGGTATCATAAATTCCACAGGCATATCATTTGAGAAATGGCTTTCTGGGGTACGGCCATCAATTTGACCCCAGATGACATTTTCAACACTTTATGTTTAAGTCTCAACATGTGGTTCATATTCATATTATTTTAGCAATTTAGTTGCATTCAACATTTGATTTGCATATAATATGCTCTTCAATGAAACTAATTGACCTAAAAAAAAAAAAAGAATTGACCTCCACTACACATTTCCTTTGCAAACAATAGTGAGGGGTGGAAACAGCAGTGCAAAAATGAGCAGAACTTAACAACTTCAGTTCTGCCACTTCCAGCTTTGTGAACTCAACATTTTGGAGTTTCAACTTCCCCATGACCTATATTAGATTTTTTTGCTCTCTTTCATTCATTCTTCACAAAACCATCCCATGACCTATCCCCTATCTTGCAAATAAAGAAACTACAGGTCAGTAGTTAAATGACTTTCTTAAGGTTTTATATCTAGAAAGTAGTGGAAGCTAGAATCAGAATTCTTCTGATTCAAAAATCTGTACTCTTTTCACTGTAGCACATTAAGATCCTACTTATATGTATAATCATCACAGACTCTAGGCTTTTTAAATTCCTTATCTCATTGATCCTCACCAACATCAATATATATTTTAATTCTAAAATATATCTATCTCTATATATAATTGATGTTCTGCCATTCATTTAAGGAATGTTTATAACTGTCCTGGGCCCTATGAAGTTGGCAAAGATTTCTGCCTTCACAGTCCACTTTTAGTAACCTTATTCAATTAGAGCGATACTATACATATCCTGAAAACAAATAATATAACACAGTATATGGTTAGGTACCAAATAACTAACATGAGTAACTGGCTGCTTGACTTTACAGTATTGGAGAAGAGTGGTTCATTATCTGCATTACTCTTTCCTTTCTTTCTCTACCATAAAGGAGAGCTAGTATATGTGCTTTTCTGCTTCTGTTTTGTTTAGATCTGTCATCTATCCAGTGACTAAGTTCCACACTTTGTGCTACATATCCTACCTCATTAAACATTCACAATAACCTAATGGGTTATTGGGTTCATATAATGTAAATAAAGGTTGGAGCTGGAATTTGAATCTAGATTTATGCTTTCAAAGTCCTTGTTTTTTATTTTGTTTTAAGATAGGATCTCATTATGTAGGCAATGATGGCCTTGAACTCAGAGCAATCCTCCTGTCTCAGCCACCTGAATGTTGGGATTACTAGCATGGACTACCACACCTGGCTGAAAATCCTTATTATTTTGTACTGTCAGAGAGATACTGGTGCGAGAAGCAGCAGCAAAAAAAATTTGGTATTTCAACTAAAAGTAAAGTTCCCTAAAAATCACATTAAGGAACCAGGTGTTGTGGAGCACACTTGTAATCCCTGTACTCTGGGAGACTGAAGCAGAATTGCTAGTTTGAGCCCAGCCTGGGCAACTTACGATTTAGTGAGATCCTGTCTCAAAATAAAAAATAAATAAAGGGAGGGAGGACTGGGGTTGTAGCCCAGTGCAAATGTTCAATTCCCAGAAAATGTTTTACCATGTTTATGTGCTTCAAGCAACATGCTGACTACCTTGCAATATGCTCTTAACATCTGATTTTCTTCTGATAAAGTTCTGGGGAATTAGAAGACGTGCTTTATTTCTTTGTGACTCCTTCAGTATGGTTACCACAAACAGCACAGTAATAGAAACACTTTAAGGACCAGTGCTAACTTACCACACTCACCAACCCTAAAGCTGTCAGAAAGTGACTTGATGTAATCTTCATTGCCCCAGGATGTTGCATTTATAAAATAGGCTGGTGAATCACGAATGGTGAAACTGAAAGTGTATCTTTCTGATCCAATGTCTAGGGGAAAACCAATGCTATTATTTTCTAAAAGAAATGTTTTATTTTGACTTTGAACAAATGCTTATATGTTTAATCAAATGGTCAATTATTGATTAGTATTAAAATGATAAAAATACTCAAATACATGGTAGCAAGTGTTATTTTAGATGTATATTCTATAAGTTATGCTTTCATGAATTTCAAAATGAAATAACAAGTAGCTGTGTAGTTAGTTCACTTCACTATTGACCCCTCTTCTCTTTTCTCCAGTTATATATGTATTTGGAGGGAAATGAAATGTAGACTTTAACTTGTCCAGTTCTAAACTCAGATTCTACATTTTTCTCTTACTGTTACTGTTTTAGCCTAAGTCAAAATTCAGGCCTAGTTATTTCAAAACAAACTGTGTGCTACTAAATGATCACCACTAGGGGTCAGCAAGTACATTTTTGTCCAAAATGAAAATGTACTTTTTGGTAATTACAAAAGTAATATAACGGTGATGCACACCTGTAGTCCCAGCACACAGGAAGACCATGAGTTCAAGGTCAACCTGGAGTACAAAGCAAAACCTTGTCTCAAGACAAAACAAAAAAGTAATACAACCTAACATACATACCAACATATCTTGAACAGGGATTAATGTCTACTTTTGGAAAGAGGACTAGAATGGGAAGAGAAGGTTGAAACTATGTTTTGTACTGACTGAATTTTTTATGAAAAAATAATATTATTTTTGCAGTGTTTTTAAAAGTCAGTAAGTAGCCAGGCATGGTGGTGCACACCTGTAATCCCAGCACTCGGAAGGTGGAGGCAGGACTGCCATGAGTTTGACAGCCTGGGCTACCTAGTGAGTTCAAAACAAGCCTGAACTACATAATAAGACTCTGTCTCAAAAAAGCCAAAACTAACGAGCAAAAGTCAGTAAGCATACCTTCCCCCCAAAATATTATAGATGTCAAAAAAAAACAATCTCATTGGTGGAAAACTGTATTTTACTGTTATAATTTTAGCATATATTTTAATAATTATTTCTCATAATTCATGTACTTGAAATTATACCTTCTAGACCTTAGTAAACAGAGAGATATAAAGATTTTCTCAAAATATTCAAAGGGTAACACTGATCTAATTATGATAAAATTAAGTGCATACATGAACACACATGAGAACAAGATGGTAACTTTGTTACATACCTCAAAAATAAAAATGACACATGAATATAAAACAAAAATAAAGGTACCTATCACTATACTTGGAGTCAAACTAACAGAGTCACAATTATTCAGATGATTTTAGTAAAATTGTCTTCTTTTGCCAAAACTATTAGCTGGCTAGGGCTCTGAGTCACTTAAATTACACATCGGCACTATATATATATATATATATATATATATATTTTTTTTTTTTTTTTTTTTGTGGTGCCGGGGATCGAACTCAGGCCCTTGTACTTGCAAGGCAAGCACTCTAATCACTGAGCTAAATCCCCAGCCCCCGGCACTATATTTTAACTTTTAATAAAAAGCGCTAACACTTTTAAAGCAATAGTAATGAATTGATGGTTTTGGCATTCTATATATTATCTTTTACATCAACTACAAAAGTTTAAAGGTGATTTTTTTTTTTCAGATAGAGTCTTGCTATGTAGTTCAGGATGGCTTCCAACTTGCAGCAATCTTCCTGCCTCAGCCTTCTGAGTGCTGGGATCACAGGTATGTGCCACCACACCCAGCAAAGATGATTTGATTTTAAAATCTAAATTTTAGTCTTGGATTATCTTTCTATTGTTCTAAAACTCTTGCACAGGTCAAATAACTTCATAAAAGCCACTAATGCCAAAGTTAACTGTTTTTTCCTCTCATGAAAAATGAATTATTTTCAACACCTTGTCTGGTTATTTGAGTAAATGTGTAGATACTGCTGCCGTACTTTTCTCTCTCTCAGGCATTACTCTACCATGACACCTCCCTGCTCAAAAAAACTTCATCCTTTCATTTTCTATCTTGTTTGACATATATGTATTTGTCACCTCTTAGGCTGAAAGTGATACGTAACCTGGAGTTCTTACTATGGTCACACATAATGCTAAGCCTTATCCATGTGAACTCATTTGCTTCTCACATCAACTTTATGCACCTCTATTTCATAGGTATTGTATATACAAGAGCAATCTTAGATAATCTAGCAAGTAAATGAAGCCAGTCAATCTAGCCCCAAGTTCATACTCTTAGACACTATTGATCTGAAGATACAAGATTACAATTTCTATTTTTCCTTTACACAAGTAGAGGAGCTAATTAAATTCTTGTTGAGACAAGTTAATAAGCTGACCAATTTTTAAATATTTGGGACATTGTATACTAAAATCCTGTATGTTTGAGAAACATCACACAAAATCATTAAAATTGTGATTCCTTCTCACATATATGGCCTTGAATTGTGTACAGCAGAGGAAATGGCCATTGCGCTTAAGGAGTTAAACAGGCACAGACAATTTAATCAGTTAAATATACTTCATTGTAGTCATAAGCCACAGCTGATGAAACGAAGCAGAGTTAAACAGAACTCAGCTTTTTCTGTCTGGAAAACCTTTGACATCTGTTTTCCCAATAACTACACCGATTATTTTCTGAAAAACAAAAGAGTATAGAAGACCAGTATTAAACACAGATGTAGATGGTAAATTTAATTTCATGGACTTGTTATATTTTACTGGCTCTAACAAACATTTTTGACTAGGAACCATTTAAATGTATTTATTTCAGATAAACATCTAAAAGAACTTCATAAATGTTCAATTCCACAAGGAATTGTACAAAGTAGTAAGACAGTTAACTGCTATTGCAAATATAATCATTTAATACTTAGTATGTTTATACTTTATTTTCTATCACTAGATGGAGCATAGTAACTGCCCTGTGCTATCATATCAGTCTTTACTGAATTCATCCAAAGCACATATATAATACAATTTAATTTGCCATGGTCTACAAGGCTTGCTTTTACATAGGATTTTCAAACATAGAATTGCTTAACTTAATCCAAACATGCTGGGCTGTAATATAAATTAGACTGTAACAAAATATATATATTGTTGCTAATATATATAAATCCTAAGGTCCTGGATCTTAAACCTTTGAGATAGTAAAATCTCCTTAAAACTTTTAATGTTCTCTTTAATTATTAACAAAGAAAAATAAAATATTAAAAATATGCTTTAAGAGATAAAAATAATGTAATCCTAGCACTCTGGAGGCTGAGGCAGGAGGATCATGAGTTCAAGGCTGGCCTGGGCTACACAGCCCTTGTCTCAAAAAATATTTTTTAAATAAAGAAATAAAAAGATAATTACCTTTTTCTGAAAGGAAAAACCTAAACTTACATTATTACTAATTCTAGCACCTGATTTTAACCTTGCAATAACCTGTGACACTTCAAATACAGTCAAGATTTTAAGACTATGACATTCTAGCTGAGCTATTACCTAGTATTACTGTGCTTAGACACATTGCCATTATTTCTTAAATTTCACATACCTGCACATTCAGTGAATTCTGTTGGATAAACTCAACTAAAGGAAATGTTGAATAAAACTTTCTAATTAAAGAGGCATTAGCAGTTTACTTTTTAGGGACAACTATAACAGCAATAAGTACTTTTTAACATTAATAAAGTTTGAATTGCAAATTACTAAAGTTACATACAAACTTATCCCATTTTAAGAAACCTGTTTTGCAAAAGTCAGATAGTTCAGGGACTAGGAGTGTGGACAATGTGGTAATCCCTTTTAGGAGGTGCTGTACCTTATGGTTCTACCCAGGTTTCTTTTAAATAAGTAACACTTCCCATATGTCAGAAATCATTCTTCCACAACTCCTCCCAAAAAGTCTTAAAGGCAGCATCATGGCAGGTATTTAAAAGAACTTTGATAATTTGATTAGGGATTTTGCCACTGCTGAATGAAAATAGTTTTATAATGCTAAATTTGAGCATTTATTACATTTGTCACTTTGTTAAATATTTATTAAAACAATACAAAATACCTTTTGATCATTTTGAACAATCACTAGTCATATCTACAATCATATGTCTCCTACTCTACAGACAAAAGAGATTAATTCACATTTAGTTGGCATAGATACAAAGATGTTTAGGGATACTTAGTATCTAACAGTTACACTAAAGCAATGAGTATCCACATACTTGTCAATTACACAAACATATGTTCAATGAATCAATAATGTTTATGAAATGTTACCAAAGAAAGTTTCATTAGCAAATAATCAAACTACCACATCACTGAAACCTACCAGATTAGCCATATTTGGATGCAGATCTGAAAGTGCAGTGAAGGCCTTTGATACAAAAGAATTTGCCATTTTTTAATCTGCATTTTAGAAGACAAAATTTAATTAGCAATAATCGTGCCTCAGATAAACCTCACTGGCTACGATACCACCACTGTGCAAAGCCAGAAGATAAAATTTAGATGTATAAATTAAAACTCTAAAACTATGAAAAATTCCAAACGTTAAAAAAAACCAGGAAAGCACTGAATATTTTGCTCATTCTTTGAAAAATAGTTCATTATAATAGTGAAATGTAAATTGATATAGATTTAGCCCTATAGGAAACATTTTAAAGTGTCCTTTTATTATTCTGAATGACATAGCTAAAGTTCAGTATAATGGCCCATGCTTACAGTACCACATAACCTAGATGCTGAAGTGAGAGTTCTAGACCAACCTGATAAGACCTCACCTCAAGAAACAAAAACAAAAGCAAAGGGAATGACATAGCTAGGTTTCGATTTTTTATTTTCTTTCTTTCTTTTTGGGGGGTTGGGGGTGCTGGGGGTTGAACTTAGAGCCTTGCGCTTGCTAAGCAAGTGCTCTACCACTGAGCTAAATCTCCAAACCTCCCCCCGCCCTTTTTTTTCAGACAGGGTCTTACTATGTAGTTTAGGCTGGCATTGAACTCAAAGAGATCATCCTGCCTCAGCTTCCTGAGTGCAGGAATTATAGGCATGTGCAACCACACCTGGCTTAATTTTTCATTTTGTAAAATTTAGCCATTTTTTAATATTATGTAAATTTAGAGTTTCAGATGAGAGATAATTCAGCAGGACATTTGAAAATCTACATTTTCATTGGTATTGAGCCTAAAAAATAAAGCAAAATTGTATTGTAAACACTTCAAATCATGCATTTGATTACATCATGTGTGGGGAAAGGCAGCAATTTTAAAGACACCTCTAGATGCTGAGCTCAAAAAGACAAAGGTAATGTCTCACATATTTTTACGCGTGTGAGTTTTTTTTGGGTTTTTTTTAGAGGGGGTGGAGGGCTGGTGCCTTGATAAGTTGCCCAGGCTGGTCTCCAATTCCTGGGCTCAAGGGATTCTCCCACCTCAACCTCTCTGGATGCTGGGCCTACAAGAATGCACTACTGTGCCCTCCTATGTGTGTATTTCAATGTTATCTAATAGAAAATACCCATAAATATAAAATGAATGAGGGGCTGGGGATTTAGCTCAGTGATTAGAGTGCTTGCCTTGCAAGCACAAGGGCCTGAGTTCGATCCCCGGCACCACCAAAAAAAAAAAAAAAAAAAAAAAAAAAAAAAAAAAAAAAAAAAAAAAAAAAAAAAAAAAAAAAAAAAAAAAAAAAAAAAAGATTAAAATGAATGAATGGTGACTTTTCCATAAACATAACTATAAAACATTTTATTGTAGCAAAAGTTGCAAGTTAAACAAAACTAACGGTCTGATTTGATTTCACTTTGTCACTTTGTAAAACATAACCTCTGTAAATCTGGGAATGCCCTCACCCACAGGTTTCCATTCAAGAAATTGTTCCCTGACACCTGAGTTCAGGGAGCCTGTTGACTTAGTTAAATATGATTTTGAATTCCAGCACCATGAGTTTATAGTTACACATTTTGACATTATTGAACTTAATTTTCTCATCCTGAAAATGTGGATAATATCACCTACAATGAGAACTTTAAATAGGGTGCACAAGGTGCCTGGATGTTCACAGGCCCTCAATAAATGCTAGTATTGGGCTGGGGAATTAGCTCAGTGGATAGAGTGCCTGCCTTGAAAGCACAAGGCCCTGAGTTCGATCTCCAGAACCAAAAAAAAAGAAAGAAAGAAAGAATAAATGCTAGCATTACTTTTTAATATTATCCAGTATAGTGTAGCAGTTTTCGCATTCAAGGCCTTCTGGGGCCAGAAGAAATAACTGGGAATTAAGCAGCTTTAAATTTCTCACTCATTCTTTGGTTTCATCGGATCTGGCTTACTCTGCAGTTTCACTCTCTGAAATATTTGTCAAACAATGACATATTCATATATTCATCCATCCATTCAAGAACTATTTACTAATAACCTGGCGTGCCTGGTGTGCACATCTATAATCCCGGCACTTGGGAGACTGAGGTGGAAGGATTGCTGCAAATTCAAGGCCAGTCTGGGCTACATAGTAAGTTCAGGGCCAGCCTGGACTACATAGTGAGACTCTGTCTCAAAAAACAAAACAAAACAAAAAACTCGAATATTTATTAGAAGCCTATCAAGTGCCAGACACTGGTGATCCAAGGTAATGAATATTCAGAAGTTGGATTTTGTATAAAAACACAACCCACCTATATATTAAGTGAGTTCTCCAAGTTTTTACCCTTTAATGTATCTTGGTAGTTTGGTCAGTGACGTACAATACCATACGATCTCTTTGAAGTTCCTTCAATTTCTACAATTATTCAAATTATATAGTGATATATTTTAGCGTCTGCCCATAAAAAATGACTTGCTTCTGTAACTGGACATTTTGAGAAATGTAAGATTAACATGAAATGAAGAGCTCAAGTTGAGAATTCAGAAAGTACAGCCCAGCATGGTGGCGCATGTCTGTAAGGCATGTCGGAAGGCTGGGGCAGGAGGATTGCTGTGAGTTCGAGGCCAGCCAGCCTGGGCCACAAAGTGAGTTCAAGGCCAGCCAGGACTACACGACAAGACCCTATCTCAAACAAAAAAAGGAAAGAATTTAATTCATCAGCAATTATCATCCTTTCTACTTTACCAATATATTTAAAATGTCTCCTTTTCTTCACCTCCAATACCATCTCCCTAGACTAAAGCTTAAACATTCCTCAGAGTACTGCAAAAACCTGTTTTTACCTGGCTTATTCATTCAACACATATAGTTTGAGTGTTATGGTTTGTGCCTAGATGTCCCCTCAAAGCCTCATGCAGTCATGGGTGGGGCATTTTTAGAGGTGGCTGGATCTAGAGTATGTGATGCTAGGATTAAGGGTGTGTGATTACTAAAGCACCGCCCTAGTCCTGGCAGCCTAGATAAAACACAATCGGCAGAAAGAAGCTCCTTAGGCCTTCTGCTTACCTTGCTGCCTTCTGCCTGTCTGCCATGCCCCGCTGCCTTGGATCTAGCTGAGTGTAGAGTGAAACCTCTACAAACTGTGAGCCAAATAAACTTTTCTTCCCTTAACTTTGGGTGTTGGGTATTTTGTATCAGCAACGAGAGAAACGTAAGACGAGTGTCTTATATGTGACTGGTTCAGAATCAGGACAGGGGATAGGGCCTTGAGATTGGGGACAGTACCAGAATTGTTCCCTTTACCTAACCAGGAGCTTCAGGAAGGAGCAGTGAAAACAAGGGGACCAGATGGGAGACCCCATGTGTACAGCCTCCAGGCCATCTTTGCCAAGGGTGGAAGGAAAGACATGATGGTGAAGGGATTCTGTTAAAGTGATAATGGTGGCAATGCCAAATGTGCCTGTTATGAGGCTGGGCCTACACAACAGACAACAGAAACACCAGAACCACCTCTGACAGATCTCTCACCCCAGGTCTCCTAAATTGTCTCTGAATCTCTGAGCCCACCTCCAGCTTTTAAAGAGTGACCTCCTGTCTAGCCTGAGTCCAGCCTCACCTGGTCCATTTTTTTCCAGGACCTGCCTAGTCCTTTGTTTAGACTCAATCCCCTTGGGCTCTTCCTTGCTGATGCTTTTCTCCAGAGGAGAATGCTGTATCTCATGGCCTTCACTTCCTCAGGGGCTCTGGAGCAGAAGGAGACTCTATGAACCCCAGTGAAGAAGGGACATTACTAGCTGCTCATTCTGAGAAGGTATGTGGCTTGCAGATCAGCTGAGGCTGTTAGTCAGACCCTTAAGGGATACCCTATCAACTCTCTGATTTTGAGACCATGGTCACAGATTCTGAGGAGGCTAGAGTTAGTTTGAGATCTGGGTTTGGGATAGAAGAATTGTGAGCAGAGCCAAGGAACGGCGCATTCAGGTTGAACTTTAATGACTTCATGACACTGCCCACATGGCCGGGGATTTAGCTCAGTGTTTAGAGTGCTTGCCTTGAAAGCACAAGGCCCTGAGTTCTATCTCCAGCACCAAAAAAAAAAAAAAAAAAAAAAGACACTGCCCACAGCCAGGAAAGGGAGTGTGTGTTTGAGCTCCTGTGGGCTGCCTATTCTTTTCAACATTATGATTATTCACCAAGCCCGAGGCTAGTGCTGTGCTGGTGCCCTACAGATATCTCAGAAAATTCCACTCCCAACCATTCATCGCTAACATTTCTAGTCCTTCACTGCTTAGGCTCTATTCTCTGACAAGTTCTCCCAATTCTCCCTCTTGATTGTCTTTCCAATCTGACCATTTCTCTCATGCCCCTGACCTCCTTACCACTCTGCTTGTACTTTTTTCCCCCTCCATCTCCTTTCCAAATAATAGAATCTTTAAAACTTAAATCATGTCACTTCCTTGCCTTATTTATTTCTACTTTTTTTACTTTTTTACTTCCTTGCTTTAAAACCCTTCTCATTGCAGCATAAATAAAATGTGAATTCCTTGCCTCATCCTATAATGTCCAGCCCATCTGGTTTCTGCGGCCTCTTCCTTATTTCCCACTACTTTTAGACTCCCTGGCTGCTCTTGTTGCCCAAGGGAGAGGACTGGGCTATGGCCAATGCAGTTCCCACTTCTGTGAAACACCTGTTCCCACCAGCCCCCACGCCACCTTCCAAACTTCCCAGGACAGGGGTCCTTCGTATTCTTAGGTCTCTTCCTTTCCTACCATCTCACTTCAACTATCCTGTCCAACCCTAGTAGTCCTAATTCCTTTTTTTTTTTAACTCTTTTTTTTTTTTTTGGTGCTTGGGATCAAACTCAGGGCCTTGTACTTGTGAGACAAGCACTCTAACCACTGAGCTAAATCCCCAGCCCCCCTCCAATCCCTAGTTGTCACCTGTGAACTTTCTCCCTCTTCAGAAGGTTGGCTAATGAAGATAGGGCCATATTTTATCTTATTCCGTACTGTTTTCCACAGTGAGTAGGTAGTTCAGCCTAGTAGCTGAACTTCACACCTAGTAGCTGATTAATATTTGTCAATCAAGGGGCCAGGGATTTAGCTCGGCGGTTAGACTGCTGGCCTAGCAAGCACAAGGCCCTGAGTTCAATCCCCAGCACCGAAAAAAAAAAAAAAATTTGTCAATCAAATTAATCAAGTCTATAAACAACCTAACTTGTAATTTAAGGATAATACTGCTATAATTAGCTTTATTAATAAATAAGAATTTTAGTTAATACCTAATATTACATTTAAATCAAACATTTAAATTATGGGAACAAATATATCCTATATCTTGCTCTTCTGGACAAATTTTCTATTTATTTAATTAATTAATTTATTTATTTTTAGGACAGGGTTTCACTCTGTACTTCAGGCTGGCACTGAACTTGCTGTGATTCTCCTGCCTCAGCCTCCCAAATTCTGGAATTACAGGCGTGTGCCAACACGTCCAGCTATTTTATTAAAGATTGATGTTAGGCTAAACTATAATTAGAAAGTGTTTTCTATGTGGTCATTTAACTATAGGGAAATCTCTCCAAATGCCCACCATAAACCACAAATTTTGTGACAAACTTTTTTTTTTTTGGTGCTGGGGATCGAACTCAGGGCCTTAAGCAGTCTAAGTGCTGAGCTAAATCCCCAGCCCTGTGACAAACTTTAAAAAAACTAGTCATTTTCTTTTATAGAGAAGAACAATTTTGTTCAATTTTTTTTCCTTCTGCCGCTTCAATGGGAGCTTGGGCAAGTTTCACACTATGAAATTCTAGCTAACTTCCAAACACTCTGAGGTGTCCATTAGTAAGTTGGCTGACTGGCCATCATCTGGAGAATGTTCCACTGTGGAGACAGAAGAATGTGTGTTAGTAATTTTTCAAAGTAGTTTCAAATTTTCTAACACTGCTTTAAAAAAAAAAAGTATGGCTCGCATACAAATATTTCCAAAAGTTCCTTATTTTATATTCTCATACGTTTGCAACTAGTAACTGACAAGCCCAGGGCTGGGAAATTCTAGTGCAAGGATCTAACATATCATTTTGTTTTAATTTCTGGGGTAATAGGAAAGGAGCCCTGTTTGTTCACTCAGTGTTTTAACACTGTATTTTTATTACTATAATTGCATAACATTCTGAAAAAAGCAAAACTCTGGAGAGAGTAAAAGGATCAGTGTTGCCAGAATACAGGGTGGGTAGAAGAAAGGAATGACCAGGGTAGGGTGGGGGATTTCTACGGCAGTGAGACTAGTCTGTAGGATCCTGTAATGGTGGTAGTCTACCGGCGTGACATTAAATATTTGTTAAAATCAAGACAGTACAACACTTAAGAGGGAGCCTAATGCAAAATGAAAAAATGTATGTATTAAGGAAGCTATTTTGAAACAATGTGATGATATACATAACACATCCTCTATATGACTGGGTCTACCCTCGGGTTCTAGGTTTTAAATCTAACTGGCTTCTCTTGCCCCTTAAAACTCAACCAGAGCTCCACAGCAGGGTCTCTTCCCAAAAACTCAAACCAACGGTGGCCAGCAGGGTGAGACTTGACCTACACAGATCTGACCTGAGTGGGGGACCCGAAGCGGGGACCTGAGAGACCAAGCACTCGAGAGCAGGACTTGAAGAGGGACCCCAGAAGGCACCTGAGGGGGAAACCTGAGGTAGGAAACTTCGGGGTGGGAGGGACCAGGCAAGAGGGAGGGTTCCCAGGGTGGGGAAACGGGGGGGGGGGCTGAGAGCTGGGAGACCTGAGGGGAGGCATTACTGGGAGGAACCCGAGAGGCCCAGAGCCGCGCGCTGGCCCGTGAGCTTTCAGGAACCTGCCAGGCACGACCCCCAAGCCGGCTTCCCACAGCGCACGCGGCAGCCCGAAACCCCAACCCTGAGAAACGAAATGAGGCCCACGCCGCTGCTCACCAGACCAGCGCCCGGCCCGGAGTCGCCCACGCTCCGCAGCTTCTCCACAGAGCGTTCTGGACCGCTGCGGGAGCCCACTCGACGGCAGCACTCTACAGTTAGCGCGAGGCCCCGCCCAGTCGCGTGCTGAACTGGGGTGCGTCAGGAGCCCGGCTCCGGCCAATGCTCACCACGCCCCGTCCGGCTCTGACCACGCCCACAGGGCGTTGATGCCGCTCCGTCACCCACTGGCCCCGCCCCTGGGGAAATCGTACAGTCCAATCTCTTTCCTTCCCGGGCAGCCTGAGCGCTTTGGGCCAGGAGTGAGAGTCAGTGGACCCCCGTGAGAAGTTCGCGCGTCGCAAATGACCCGCAGGTCGGATAGGACGCGAGCGGGCATCCATCGCATCCATCGCAGTCACCCATCTCGACTGATTGCGCCTGGATTTGCAGGATAACCCACTGTGGAACGTTGAGGAAACGGAGGAGGAATCTCTCTACGATGTTCCGTAATAACTCACGTGACTAAGCAAACATTAAATTATTTTACTTTAAATTAATCTCAACCTAAAGGAGAAAGCGCACCGGGAGAAAGTGTTCACAGGGCTATGGAGGAGAGTGGTGCTGCGCACAGACCCTGCTGGTGTGGCAAGGAAGGGCAGCTGCTGCGGGTAAAGGATTCCCTCAGTGGCACTGAATGCCACCTAAATCATGAGTAGCATGGGTAGTATTATGTAAAAATATGTAATATCACATAAAATACGACATTATATGTGGTATATGTGGTACATAGTTTCACCCAGAAAATACCTATGTAGTATATGTAAATGTTCATGTATATGTGTGTGTGTATAGTGCTATGGAGTGTACTTAAGGTGAAACTGAGCCCCCCAAAAAGCCTTCTTTTTGTGTTTTAAATTACTACCATATGGAGATTGCTTTTATTCTAATGACTTATAAAACTGATTTTTGTTAGTACTCATGGGGCAAAGAAGATCCAACAACTATTTAAATTGTTGCGCTTCCCCTTTTTTTCTTTTTCACGTCAGACGGGTAATGTGCCAATGTCCTAACAAGGTTTGTGGGAGGCACATCTCATGCATAAGCATGAAAACCCAATCATCACACTCATGAACCGAAGGATTGAGCTTCTCTCTTAAAAAGAAAAAACCTGGGATCAGGGATTTAGTTTAAGTGGTAGAGAGCTTGCATAGCAAGTGCAAGGCCATGAGTTCAATCCCCAGCACCCCCCCAAAAAACCCTAAATACTATGCAACCATATATTACAAAAGAAAAATATATTAGAGACAAGTTTTATGTTATTATCAAAATATAGTTTTACGTCTTCCTCATTTAAAAAATTTCCCAAATATAATGGAATGCAAAATAAAATGCTGCATTATCACTACTTCAAATTTAATAGAAAAAGCTTTATTTAATTTTCCATATTCCTTTTCAGTCTCTCTTTAAAAGAACATATTTTGATCTTTCTAAAAGAATGAACTGAAAAAAAAAAAGAATGAACTGGCATTTTATGTCAATTTGAAAGGAAATGAAGAAAAGTTACAAAAAATAATTTTCATGCCTCTTAAATTTGAATCTCAGTGGGGGAATTATTTCAAATTTTTGTTTGTATGTTTTCATGGTTTAATAAATTAATTTTTGCTGAAAGCTACATGAGATTAAGCAAGCAGAATCAGCCTCTCTAGTATACCAAGAGCTTCTCAAAGACTTGATGCTTCAAAATAAAATTCCAGAAGAGTGATACTGTTTTAGGCTAACAACAAAATTAGGACTCTCCATTTGTGTAAAGAATTTGTCTCTTCCACTTTATATTGCTTTGTAATTGCTTTGTTCTTAACAACACAATTGACTTGCCAAGATATTTTGAATGTACATGTACCAAAACAGGAATGCCTAGCCCTTGCCACTTGATGCAAAAGTCAAGGGTGAGTGAACAGAAGTCAGTGCTGGAATAGCTACATGTCTGCGATGGATCGGTAGGTGGCTCTGTCGTCATCTCCCTAGAGCATCTAGGAGCTGCCAGACCATGGAGGAGCTTGTCACCATGAGTGACAAGGAAAAATACATATATTAAATTTTTATATACATTAATCAGTAGGGAAAACAAACAATTATTATAATGAATTACAAGACAATCTTCCATTTATTTGACATTGTAATTACAAAAATAAATCTTCTAACATTGATCCTGTAACTATGATATTCCTCCCAGGAACTGAAATGCTAATGGTTCAATTCCTGGCATAATTAGTCTCATGCCCTACTCCTCACTCCTTCCAGGGACTAACCAACCTTTAAATAGATTGTAGGTATGCTAACCCTTACAGACATTTTTTGCAATTTTTTTTCAAAAGTTTGTCTAGAGAATATCCAGGCACTATGGCACACACTGTAATCCTAGCCATTCAGAAGGTTGAGATAGGAGGATGGCAAGTTGTAACTCAACCTAGACCACTTAGAGATACCCTGTCTCAAAATTCAATTTAAGAAAAGATCTGGGTAGGCAAGGACTTCCTGAAAAGAATTCCAATAGCAGAAAAAATAATACCAAGAATCAACAAATGTAATTATATTAAAGTAAAAAAAAAGCACACCAAAGCAAACAATCAATAGATTGAAGAGACAACCTACAGAATGGGAAAAAAAATTTGCCAGCTACTCTTCTGATAGAGGACTAATACCTAGAACATATAAAGAACTAAAAAAAAAAAAAAAAAAGACTCCAAAAAACAAATGACCCAATCAAAAAATGGGCAAATGAAATTAATAGACACTTCACAACAGAAGAAGTACAAATGGCCAATAAGTATATGAAAAAACATTTAACATCTTTAGCCATTAGGGAAATGCAAATCAAAACAACAATGAGATTCCATCTTACCCTAGCCAGAACTTGTGTATCTTCAAGAACGCACACACACACAAAAAAATGCTGGCAAGGATGTAGGGGAAAAGGAACCTTTCTACATTGTTGATGAGAATGTAAACTAGTACAGCCACTATGAAAATCAGTATGGAAATTCTTCAAAGAACTAAAAATAGAAATTCTGTTTGACCCAACTATACCTCTCTTTTGGGTACTTTCCCAAAAGAGTTAAAAATATCATACTCTAGAGATATATAGATACCCATGTTTATAGAAGCACAATTCTCAATAGCTAAACTATGGAAACATCCCAGATGCCCATCAACAGATGAATAAAGAAAATATAACACATATACACAATGGAGTATTATTCAGCCATAAAGAAAGATGAATTCAATAAAAGAGAGATGACAGGAAATAGAGAGTTAGACTTTTTGAGGATGGGGAAGGGATCAAGAAAAGAGGAGAGAGAGTAGGGTAGGGAGAGAGAAAGGGGACTAAAAATGTTCAAAATACAATATGCATCAGGTTCCCCAAAACGAATGTAATTATTATGTATCACAAACATAAACAATAATTTTTTAATTAAAAAAGCTCAATGCGGGGCTGGGAATTTAGCTCAGTGGTTAAAGTGCTCACCTTGCAAGCACAAAGCCCTGAATTAAATCCTCAGAACCAAAAAAACACACACACACACAAAAAAAACACAACTCAATGCTAGAGCCCTTCCCTAGAATACCTGAGGCCCTGGGTTCCATCCCCACTACCTTAAAAAAAAAAAAAAAGCTATAAAGAAGAGGAGGGAGATACCTGTGAGAGGGATTGGAAGAACTGCGTGTGGAGATCAGCTTTAGGGGCACAGTGAAGTAATTTAAGACCTTTTGGAGGGGTTGGGGATTTAGCTCAAGTGGTAGAGTACTTGCTTAGCAAGTACAAGGGCCTGAGTTTGCTCCAGCAACGCCCCGCCCCCGCCCCGCCCCGCGCAAAAAAAAAAAAGACCTGTTGGAGTGGATAAGCGGAAGAAATAAACAGAAGAAAGTGAAAAGGGCATTTTGGGCATAGTGGATTCATGGAGATCTGAAGCTCTGGAAGGAAGAAAATTTGTGAGAAGTAGGGCAGGAGCTACTTGAGCAGCCTGAGGGCCAAGGAGCCAGGAATATTCTGGAAAATTTCTGTTCTTTGCCACTTGTATCTACTCAGGTGTCAGGTTCTGTTTTTCTTTGGCCTCTCTCCTGCTCATACCCTGACTCTCCATAACTATGGCCACCACTTTCTTTCATATAGATGCTGGTGGCATCAGGTTGGATGGCTGCAGTAGCAGGCAACAAAGACATTTATCTTCTCTGCTCCAGCCATTCCACACACTCCTACCAGTCAATCCCGCCACATCAAGCTTCTCATGGTTTCTCCATCACAACACTCTCCTCCTGGGAATCCTTCAATACTGTATACAGGGCAAATTTTTCTGTAAGGAAAGTACTTTGTAGGCCATGTGATCTCTGTAGCCACAACCCTATTGTACCCTTGTAGTGCAAAAAGAGGCTACTGACAATATCCGAACAAATCAGCCTAGTTATATTCCAACAAAGCCCTAGTTTGCAGACCACTGGATTGAAGTAACAATTCCTTAGTTCTATACAGACCACTTTTAACCATTTGGACTCGTTAAAAGTTTAACCCTATTTCTCGCCATTTTCCTAAGATTGTGGGTGTCTTAGTTACTTTTCTCTCCTTGCTGAGACAAAATACCCAACACCCAAAGTTAGGGGAGGAAAGGTTTGTTTACCTCACAGTTGGAAGAGGTTTCAATCCACAGTCAGCTGGATCTAAGGCAGGGTGGCATGGCAGACAGGCAGAAGGCAGCAAGGCAGGCAAGGGGAGCAAAAGGGAGTAAGCAAGGGGGTAGGCAAGCCTCTTTCTGTTCCTTATATCTTATCCAGGTTACCTGACCTTAGGGTGGGTCTCACTCCCAACCTTAATCCTAGCATCATATCCTTCATCCCAGCAGAGCCATGCCAAACCAATCAGTGGACTAACTCAGTAATCACACACTCTAGATCCAGCCCCACCTGTGACCACATGAGGCTTTGGGGGGACATCTAGACACAAACCATAACAGTGTGTGTGTGTGTGTGTGTGTGTGTGTGTGTGTGTGTGTGTGTGATGCTGGAGATTGAACCCTGTGTCTCACGCATGCTAGGCAAGCTCTCTACCATGAGCCATAATGCCCAGCCCTTTTAAGACTTTTATGTACATAACAAGTTTATATGTATTAATGACTTTCCCACACTGCAAATACACACATATTTTTAAAGCTATTTAATAGCTGCTGACCCTATGGTAGCAATGTTTTCATTTCTACCTTCTCTTACATGGTTGGTACCTTTTACTTCATATATACTTCTAGAAAAGATTTTTAAGAGCCACTTGGAATAAAACCACTATTTCACTTTGAATGATAGCTGCTGCCCAGTTTGGTGATCTGAGGATCCTAGATTACTTCAAGGTGAAGAATACTCATGCTTGGGGAAAACAGACATTGCCATGTGCAGTGCTAACCTTTCCCTCTGGGTCCAAATCTCAGGCGTTATTCTTTGTTAGGTTTATTTACGTGTTTGGGAATTTTCTCAGAGCCTGATAATCTATGTTGTTCATGAGCACAAAAGACTTATTTTGAGCTTTTAAATCATCACTCTGAGAAAAGGACAATAGATATTTCTCACCATGCTTAATTTTAATGTGCATTTATCACTATTCTTTTAGCAATTTTATTGGGCAGTTGTCTAAAATGAGAAAACTAAATGGGGTTTGAGAGGAGCTAGCATACATTGTAGAAACTAAAAGTCCAGCTGTCTGGTCAAAATCGCAGCTTTGCTGCTAATGAGATGTGTCTCTCAAGCCTGAACTTCATTTTCCTTATCTGTCAACTAAAAGGTTTGGACAGACCCAGTGGGAAGAAGATGAGGACAATAGCACACACCCTGTGGGAAAAGACGATAGATGCAGTTGCCTATATAGGCATCCTCCTCCAAGACAGAAGCTCATGGGGAACCTGTTCATCTCAGAATTCCCCATTCTGAGTGTGGTACTGTACCTTGTGCCTACCAGGTGTTAGCTGGGTGAGTCATTCATTAACTGTCACTAATACTGGACTCTAAGTGGCAAAGCTGCCAAGAAAGGGAAAGGGTGTTACATTCCCCAGGGTGAATGTGGCTTGCCCTGTACTCTAATGAGATGAGCAGTCTGCATCGTAGAATTTTTGTGTAGTTCTAGCCCTTCATTTAATTTGCTTATGATCTTAGCAAAGTTACTTAACTTCTCCAGAACGTTAACATGACCCGTTAAGTATCGATAAGCAGGACTTTCTGGTTAGCGTGTTGTGCACTGTGAAATAATGGGTGAGAAAACACAAAAGGCCACATTCTGTTCACAGCCATTCCTGAAAGGTGCCGCCCAACCCACAACTGCTGACATAGCTGCACCTTGCTCCTCTTTTAGCACACGTTTTCCTAAATTAAACAGAGATTCCCTTGCATCCCTCAAGGGTCGTTTATGCTTATGACCTCCTTATTAATGTCCAGGTGGAGAAGCCAGCAAGCGTCCCAGGCTGAGCAGCACTCTATAGGTGTCACCAAATTCCACTCAAGGAATGCTTTTGCTTGTATGGGTTTTCTGACACCTTTTTTTTTTAGACAGTATCTCATTATGTAGCCTTTGAACTCATGATCAGCCTATCTCAGCCTCCCAAGAATTGGAATTACAGAGTGCAGTTTTCTGACACTTTTAATATCACATTTCTTCCTCTTCTCCTTCTTTTGGTCTTAATTTTTTTTTTTGAGACAGGATCTCACTATGTAGTTCAGGCTGGCCTTCAACTCACTATGTAGCCTCCAACTTGTGGTAATCCTCCTGCCTCAGCCTCCCAAGTGCTGGGATTACATGTACACACCACTATGCCTGGCTTCAATTATTTGTTAAAAAACAAAACAAAACACCAAAGTTTTAGCTGGGCATGGTGTCATATTTCTGTAATCTCAGCACTCTGGGAAGCTGAGTCAGATGCATATAAATTTCAAGCCCAATCTGGGCAATTTAGTGAGACCCTATCTCAAAATAAAAAATAAAAAAATGCTGGAGATATAGCTCAGTGTGATGTCCCTGCATTCAATTTCCAGTACTGAAAGCAAGCAAACAAATACAAAAACAAAATAAAACAAGAAAGTTCTATCTGGCAATTTTTCTTTCTTCTAGAACCCCACACACATAAAAACATGGATGTCTCTGATTAGTCAACTGGTTAGTAAGGCATGATAAATATCTCTTAATTTAGGATTATACTTACCTACCTGTTATTATTTAGTATTTATACTCACCTACTTCCAAATGATCTGAGGTAGTTATTAATAATGTTGAATAGTGTCCCCAAAATTCATGTCTACCCAGAACCTTGGAAAGTGACCTTTTTTGGAAATAGGGTCTTTACAGATGTAATTGAGTTTGGATAAGGACATGCTAGATTAGGGTGGCCCAAATAATGACTGGTGTCCTTAGAAGAAGAGAAGAGACACAGAGACACACAGGGAAGGAGGATTGTGGAGGCAAGAGGAATGCCAAGGAACGCTGCCAGCCACCAGAGGCTCAGACAGAGGCATGGAACAGATTCATCTGCAGAGTCTCCAGAAAGAACCCCCTGTTGACATGCTTGTTTTGAACTTCCAGTCCCCCAGAACTATGAGTGAATACATTTCTGTTGTTTTAGGCCTCACAGTTTATGGTAATTTTTATGGCAGTCCTAGATAACTAACACAAGTCTCACAAGTTAAACAATATAATTATTGGAAAAGCAACGGAAGAGCTACCTTAGGCAAACAGTAAATGTTTCCAGCTTCCAAAATGAGCTGATTCAGATGACTTTTTGCTGAATCACAAAAGAAAAAACATTATATTACATAGTTTTTGTCATTCGACAAAGAGGACATGCAAATCCAATGAAAGAGAGAGCTCTTGTTATTTTCCCCTAGAGCAAAAGGAACACAATAAACAGTATCTTCAAAACAAATCTTACCATCAGGTGGAAAGTTGCATGTCTGTAATCCCAGCAGTCTGGGAGGCTGAAGCAGGAAGTACCACAAATTCAAACCCAGCTTGGGAAATTTATTGATTTAGCGAGAACTTGTCTCAAAATTTTAAAATGGTTGGGTATGGTGGTGCATGCCTGTAGCACTTGGGAGGCTGAGGCAGGAGGATCACTGCCACTTCAAGGCCAGCCTGGGTTCCATAGTGAGTTCAAGGCCAGCCTGAACTACATAGCAAGACCCTGTCTCAAAAAAAAAAAAAAAAAAAAGAAATTAAAAGTGTGCTAGGGATGTAGCTCAGTATGAAGGCCTTGGGTTTGATCCACAGTGCCATGAAACAAAACAAAAGCAAAAAAGACTTTGAACAAATCATCAATATGCTAAGTGCTATATACACTTCATAGAAATGTGCTTTTCAGCATGTGCTTACAATTCAAGAATGAGGGTTTGGGGATTTAGCTCAAGTGGTGAGCACTTGCCTAGCAAGTGCAAGACCCTGAATTCAATCCACAACACCTCCCCACACACAAAAAAAATCAAGATCAAATTGCTTAAATGAAGTGAGAGGCATGAAAATGTAACCGAGGAATGAATAGTTCAATTTGGTGCTACAATGTGAGCAAGAGTCCTGAAGGAATGCCTTCGAACTGCTCAGGAATCAGAGATTGGAGGGGGAAATAGGACTTTATGAGATATAAAATCTGTGTAATTAAAATTATCAATGACCATTATAGGAAGGGCTGAGGGTGGGGAATGGAGAGGACATTTAGTCCAAAGGATGTAGAGTAATTCAGATTAGGTGAGCTGAAAGGAAGGCCTGCCATATCACACAATAAGGCAGCAATAAAAAGACACAACGAGTGCTGGTGAAAATGTGGAGAAATTGGAGCCCTTGTGAAGTGGAAGCCCGAGCCAGCCCCACAGGCGGCCGGATCTCACCCCACTAGGTCGTGAGAGGAAGATGCCACATGAATACAAAAAGCCAAATTGAGTTGGATTCATTAGCCGGTGATCAAGAGGCACTCACATGCAAAAAGCTCTCGACCCCTTTCTGCAGTTTAATCAGAGCTTTTATACAGTAGGAAAAGTGGTTACATTTTACAAATGGAATCCTTTTTTTTTGTTGTTGGAACTCAGGGCCTTGTGCTTGGGAGGCAAGTACTCTAACCACTGAGCTAAATCCCCAGCCCTCCTTTTAATCATTATCACAAGCACGTGCTTATACCAGGTGTTGGTCATAGTTTTAGCTTATCTCATTTGCGTCTCATTGTCTAAATTTAGGAGGATATGAAGTTACAGACTCAAAGTGGATTTTATGATACTAGGCACCAGGGTGAGGTAAAAAAAAAAAAAAGGCCCGGGGTTGGGGGGGTATTGTGTAAATGAAGGGCTTGGCAGGATTCCTAGAGAATTCTTTGATATGTAGAGTATTGAAGAGGGCAAGGGTCAGGGCCTTGGTGCTGGCAGGGAAGGGAGTGTCTGAAGGTAAGGAGGAGGCAGGACAGTGTAACATTCTTCCTGCAATCTTGCAGATGTTTAGGTTACGATAAACAAAAACTCATAAATGGGGTCATAAGGCTAGTCTGACCTCAAATTCGCTGTGCTCGAGTTTGGAAGGAGAGAGAAAAAAATGAGGTGGGCTTTTGTTTCTGATTAACCTATCTCGTTCCCTGCTTCTCTCAGGCTGAATTAGAGCTGAATTAGGATGTAATTTCACTTGTATGCTGCTGTAAAGGGCTACAGCCCTGTGGAAAACATAGCTGATGGCTCCGGAGACCGTCACACACAGAGTTACCTGAGAGGGCCAGCTGCTCCACTCTCAAAGAGAACCAAAAACCTATGTCCACATAGAAATTTGTCCATAGATGTCCATAATTCTCAATAACCAAAAAGTGGAAACAACTCAGATGTCCCTAAACTGATGGAAAGATAAACAAAATGCAGTCCAGCCACACAATAGAATATTATTCAGGGCTGGGGATTTAGCTCAGTGATTGGAGTGCTTGCCTTGCAAGCACAAAGCCCTGAGTTCGATCCCCAGCACCACAAAAAAAAAAAAAAAAAAGAATATTATTCAGCCCTAAAAGGAATGATGCTCTAACACAGTGAACCCTGGAAACTTTACACTCAGTGAGAGAAGCCAGGCACAAAAAGATCACATATTATATGACTGCATTTATAGGAAATGTCCAGAATAGGCAAATTCAGAGACAAAAAAATAGATCATTTGTTGTCTAGGCTGGAGGGGGGTGACTGAACTGGAGACCGAACTTAATTTGGGTGTGGAATTTCTTCTGGGAGCAATGAAAATGTTCTGGAACTAGAGAGTGGTGATGATTTCATAGTGAATATACTAACAACCACTCAATTACATAATTTAAAAGGGTGAATTTTATGTCTGTGAATTATATCTCAATAAAGCTGTTATGTATTTTTTAAAGTGAGCCTCAAATGTCTTCATCACTCCTGTTAAACCTATGAGCTATACAACTGTAAGCCTCTTGGCATCAGCAAACCCAAATTCTCTAGAGAATTGCCAGGAATTTCCATGCCACACATAAAGTACTTGTTTATGGAGGAGAAAAAAGGTACCCACGTATAACATATTTTGTTATCTGTGTTTAAATTCTCAGCATTCATTATCTTTACGTACACACAGCAACCATGTATAATTTTTTTTGCAGGGGAGGATTTGAGACGGTCTCACTGTGCAGTTCAGGCTGGCCTTGAACTCACTCTGTAGCCCAGGTTGGCCTCATACTCTCAGGAATCATTCTGCCTCAACCTCCTGAGTGCTGAGATTACAGGCATGCGCCACCATGTCCAGCCACTATATATAATTTAGTCTGTACCCATTTGGTCTATCCAAAGCAGTCAGTTTATTTTTCAAAAGCTCCTTAGAATTTGTATGATCATTTCATGTTTTGCTCCTAGAGTAAATGTTATTTTCATATTTATATCTTGGGCCATTCCAGAAAAAAATTATCTGGGCCATGGCCTTATTTACTATTTGCAAGAAAATCAGCAAAAGGCCAGGTATGGTGGTACTTGCCTGTAATCCCAGCACTCAGGAGGCTGGGAAAGGAGGATCACTGCGAGTTTGAGACTAGTCTGGGCTACATGGTGAGTTCAAGGCCAGCCTGAACTACATAGTGAGACCCTGTCTCAAAAAACTAAAAAACTAAATAAATAAATAAAAATAAAAATTAGCAATGTTTGTTCCTCATGTGTTAGTGTTCATACATTTTGACATTATCTTCAGAAGACTAGACTGTAGAACTTCATGACCCTTGACTTTTTTCAGCATCTTAAAAATAAAAGTCAAAAATATATATATATTATGATTTAATCATAGTTTATGATTTTAGAAAATATTCATGTTGATTTGCCCACAGAATCACTCAGCTTTGGAAGAGAAAGTGGGAAGAAACAATTCATTCTAACGACATTAAAACTAAGAATAAAATAAGTCAATATAGTCACTTCTATAGCATAGAATTTTTTTTCCTCTTCATTGGTCATTTTATGACCCAAGGTCACAGCTAGCACAAAATTTATTGTTGCTTGACAAGTTCTCCTTGTCAACTCCATATCACAAGGCCTTTCATTTCTTCAATTAAACAACTGGACATGGAAACCACCTGGGCTCTCATATTTATTATGTCAGTAAAGGCCATTGTAATTACACAACACCGTTGAAAACTGGCATGCCAGGGAACTGACAGATGTTTTAGGTCACGTCTCATGCAATACCAACCACTGATGAAGTGCTTTCAAAGGCTTTGCACCACTGGCTAATAGGGAAAGCAACCTTATTATGTCACAACTCTTCATTCGTGTTCTTTCCAGGCTCTCAAATAAGGAAGATATCTTTATTTTATTCCTCTTCTTATATCTATAAACCAGTGGAGAAACATGGTAATTTGGGGAGGAGAGATTCTTTGAAGTGTAACTACAGAGAACAGATACAAATGTATTACAACAGTGATTCCACACAAATTCACTTTATTTTATGGGGTTGGGGATTGGCTCAGTGGTAGAGGACTTGCCTCACAAGCACAAGGTCATGAGTTTGATCCCCAGCAACCCCCCAAAAATAAACAAATAAATAATCATTTTATGATAGGAAATATTGATACAGGGTACATTATACTTAGAAATTTTGATACCGTTTTAATTTATTAATCCATTGGGCAAGACAGTAAAATGTTAAAAGGAATGAGAGGGGCTGGGGATTTAGTTCAGTGGTTCGAGTGCTTGCCTCACAAGCACAAGGTCCTGAGTTCGATCCCCAGCACCAAAAAAATAATAAATAAATAAATAAATAAATAATAAAAGGAATGAGAAATCAGAAACAACAGATTCAAGTTCTAGTTCCAAGTCTCACTACAGGTTGTTAATCTCTAAAAATCCTTTATGTATTTAAATGGGTGCCTACAGAACTCAGAACTCTGCGAGGAATGTGTTTCATAGTGTAGTGTTTAGGAGGAAGTCAGCCTGGTCAAACATAGGAAGTTTATCTTAGTATCGCTGTTCTTTACTGTAATTTTATTTTTTTTGTTTGTTTTTGTTTTGTTTTTTGGTGCTGGGGATCGAACTCAGGACCTTGTGCTTGCAAGGCGAGCACCCTAACCACTGGGCTAAATCCCCAGCCCTCTCTGCTGTAATTTTAAAACATTAGAGTATTAAAGATTGAATTCTATTTGGGATGATGAAGAAGTTTTGGAAATAGATAATAGTGATGTTTATACAATCTTGGGAATGTATATAATGACCCTGAAATATACCCATAAAGGGAGTTAAAATGGTAAATTTTATGTCTGTTTTACACCAGTCTTTAAAAAATTGAAGCATACTATCCCTATGAGTTACACTGACTTGTCTTTACCCTTCTTAGTGGAAATGATTGTAGAAAAAAATAAACTTTAATGTTGAGGTTAAACAGTTTAACATTGTATACTGGGGGGCAGTGCTGGGGATTGAATTCAGCACTTTGTGCTTGCTATGCAAGCGCTCTACCACTGAGCTAAGTCACCAGCCCCCAGTTTAATATTTTAGAGAAGTCAAAATTGTAGCATTTTTGATTGATTTCCTGTTCTCTCAACAATGTCAGAAATGTTTGTTTAATAAAGTTGACAGAATATTTATGCTGTTTACTGCATTTACTATTATGCTATGTTCTTTTGAGTATATTTCTTAAAGACCTAAAAAGGGGCGTGGTGACACAAATCCTACCATTTGGGAGGCTGAGGCAGGAAGAGTGAGAGTTTGAGGTTAGCCTGGGCTACATAGCAAGTCTGAGGGAAACCTGAGCTACATAATGAGACCTTGTCTCAAACTGCACCCCCCAAAAAAGAAAAAGACCTAAAAAGATATGGGGAGCAAATTGATTCATTTTTCTTTTTCTTTTTTTGTTTTTCCTTTTTTTTTCTCTCTATTCTTTCTCTCTTTTTTTGAGACAGAATCTTGCTACATAGCTCAGGCTAAACTTGAACTCACAATCCCCCTGCCTCAGCCTCCCTTCCTGTCGTGGGATTACACATGTAGGCCACCACATCAGTCTTAGCAAATGGGTTCTTTATGACCCTTTGAAAGACATACATAAGGAAGGGTCTAACCTGTCTTTAACCTGTCTAGTTCCTATAAGAGACCTTGGTCATCTCCCCACATGGGATTTACTATATTAAAGTGGCTCAGAAAAGGAAAGAAAAAAACACAGAAGTTTTAGGGTAGTTGGGAGTTGAAACTACTTTGGATGATGCTATGCTGATGGATATCTATCATACACGTTTGTCCAACCTCACAGATGCACAGCTTCAAGGGTGAATGCTGACATAATTGTGAACTTGGAATAGGGGTGGTACATATTGATGCAGGTTCACCAAGGGTAAGAAATGCACTACTCTGGTAGGGTGTTTGCAGTAGGGGCAGCTGTGGATAGATGGGGATGGTGTGGGGTATATGGGAAAGTTCTGTACTTTCTGCTCAATTTTGCTGGACAGCTCTAAAAAATATAGTCCATAAAAAAAAAAAAACTAAATAAGCAGGTACCCTAGGACCTGGCAATTGTACCTTGATCATTTCTTCTAGAAAAATAGAAATTTATGTTTACACAACGCCCCCCCCAAAACCTACAAAGATGATAGTACTGTTAATATGTTTTAGTGGGCTGAGTGTGGTGGTGCACACCTGTAATCCCAGCACTTGGGAAGCTGAGGCAGGAAAATCACCACAAATTCAAGGCCAGCCTGGGCTACATAGTGAGTTCAAGGCCAGCCTGTACAACATAGCAAGACCCTGTCTCAAAAAAAAATTACCAAGATATAACTGTGAAAGTTTCCCTTTGAGAAAATTGTTTAGATTACTTAGAGCTTTTGTCATTGCAAATGACAGAAAAACACAACTGACTTTAAAGAAAGAGGTGGTGTAGTAGAGGATTTTATTGGCTTCAATACACAGAGCTCTGGGGGTGGCTGGTGGAACAGTCGGGGGCTCAGACATGGGGTCGTAGCTTCTCCACATCCTCTTCTGAGCTCCTTTCCCCCCCAGCAGATCAAACAGAAGTTCCAGCCTGACTGTCATTGCCTGGAAGGGGGTCCCTGACACTTCCTTAGTCAGGCCCAGTGTCTAGGGGTTGGAAAGCTTTGCTCATCTTGGGCCTACTGCAAACACCCAGCCCTGGACCTAGGATCAGGTCTCTCCTTCAAAATGTGGGGTGTCCTTCTAGAAGGACAGCCAAGGGATACTAACAGGCAAAAACAACCCAGGTCTCCTGCACTACAGACACAGATGGTTGGAATTAGAACTGATAACTCCAAGAAGTTCTGGGAGAAAACAGGAGGCTAGAGCAGGAGAGAGGGCTTTGCAGTCAGAACATTATGTTGTATTAGGTCCAGCTGCAAAGGCAATTTTTGGGGCTCTGTCCAGAGTGAAAATGCAGAGCCCCGTATTGAACCAAGGGCCTCTGCATTGAGCTACATCCCCAGATCTTTTTGTATTTTTAAATTTTGAGACCAGGTCTTGCTAAGTTGCCCAGGCTGGGTTTGAACTTTCAGTCCTCCTACCTTCGCTTCCCAGAATGCTGGGATAACAAGTATGCATCAACATGCTCAGCTTCAGGTATTATTAATAATACTGTTACGATTAGAATTGTAGTTCATACAGTCTACAGCTGAAGTTGAATAGTTTTAACAGAGATCACATGGCCCATGAAGCGCAAAATGTTTATGAGCTGGCTCTTTAGAGAAAAAGTTTGTTGACCCCTATTCTAGATACTGTCTAGACAGAAAAGATCTTCCTAAAGTGTCAGGTGTAGTGTGCATGAACAAGAGTGTCAGATGAAAATTTATGTTCATGAGTGTTAAAACACTGGTATGTCTTAGGAAATAAAAATTAGCTATCAAAAATAAAATTTGGGCTATGCGTGGTGGCACATACCTATAATTCCAGCACTCAGGAGACTGAGGAGGATCACCACGAGTTGGAGGCCAGCCTGGGCTACATAGCAAGTTCAAGCCCAGACTGAACTGCACAGTGAGACCTTGTCTCAAAAAAAAGAAGATAATCATAATCATAATCATAATAATTTGTTGGCTGAGCACAGGTTGCACACACCTCTAATCTCAGCTACTCAGAGGCTGAGGCAGAAGGATCCCAAGTTTGAGACCAGTCTGGTTAATTTAGTGACACCCTGTGTCAAAATTAAAAAGTTAAAGAGCTATAGGTGTAGCTCAGTGATGGGTGCTATCCTAGCATGTTTGAGGCCCTGAGTTCAACCCACAGTACTGCAAACAAATGGACCCCCCCCAAAAAAAAACAACAAAAAAATTAGTTACCAATAACAATTATATACTGTATATTTCAAAAAGCTAGAAGAAAGGATTTCAAATGTTCTCACCATAAACAAATGAGAAAAATCAAAGCCATATACATGTTTAATCCAATTTAAGCATTACACAATGCATACAGGCATCAAAACATTACACGGTACCTCATAAATATGCAAAAAGAAAAGTATAATTTTCCTTACTGGGGAGTCTTCTCCTGGGAACACTTTCATGCTTTGACCACAGATATCAACAGTTTCTCTCTAGGAACTGCCTGATGGCCAGTATGGCCGATGTGCGTGTGTTGTATAAAGTGGAGAATCACTACATTTGAGAGGACTGAGTGGCAGCAGATATGTTTTGAAAACACACAAATGGTTGTGGGGCAGAAGAATAGTATTTCTTTTTTTTTTTTTTTGTGGTGCCAGGGATCGAACTCAGGCCCTTGTGCTTACAAGGCAAGCACTCTAATCACTGAGCTAAATCCCCAGCCAGAAGAATAGTATTTCAAAAAGAAACACATTTAGCTGTTAGGTCCAGGGAGCTTTGTCTTTTGCTTTTTGTAAATTAAGGCTCAGTGGTACTAGACAAAACAAACTAGGTTTATGCTCATGTCAAAAAGTCTGGTTCTGTGGGCATTTGAGAAGCACCATGAAAGTGCTCTTTAAAAATTTTGAGAGCATGGGCTGGGGATTTAGCTCAGTAGTTAGAGCGCTTGCCTCACAAGCACAAGGCCCTGAGTTCAATCCCCAGCACCAAAAAAAAAAAAAAAAAAAAAATTTTGAGAGCATTATATATTTAAAAATCTAAGGTAGAAATGTCAATAAAATAGGAAGAAATTATTCCACATCTAAAATTAACAATACTTAGGAATCCTCCATGCCTCAATTCACTTGGATGTATGACCTCAGGTTCTACCCACGGCAGCTAACATTACCACAGACGCACTCGACAACTGCCCTGCCCCTGAGTGAAGCCCACGAAGTCTTCATTCCCAGGCTGTGACCCAGTGCCCAAAGATCTCACTTGGGGCCATGACTGGCCTTTTCCCACCTCTCCTGAGATGTGAGGTGCACCTGACACTGGTTGCATTTCTTCCCACACCTTTAGGGCAACAAGTCATCTTTCATTAAAAATCTGGCTTAGTATGCGTGCTGCTGAACACAGCTGAGCTTTCCATTTGGTGACTGAAAAGCCAGTAGCTTACACTCTGCATTCCATGTTCTGGCACTTCTCCTTTCAACCAGCTCTGGCTCCTAACATCTTGGAGTCTTGGAGCCCTCAAAACAGCACACAGGGCCTGACCCCAGGTGAGGGACAGGGAGATGCACTAGCTGTCCATGGCTACATGACCAGCTGCCATAACGCACAGCAGGTTGGAGCCACTGTGGTTATCATCCCACAGGTTTGGTGGGTCAGGGGTCTGGGGTGTCCTAGCTAGGAGCTTTGTCTCAAGCATTGTCAGGAAGCCACAGCCAGCATGTGGTCCAGGGCTGAGGTCTCAAGTGAAGGCTGCATCTATTTATTGGTCAGAAGCAAATCACTAGTGCCACCCACTCAAGAGGGCGGATTACACAAGACAATTACTGCGGAACTCAGGGATCCCTCAAAGCCACTCCAGAGGCTGCTTACTTCCTTATTTGCTTGATTGTGCATGGAAATTTTCTGGTAGAATACAAAATACTTCATTAGAAATTGTAAGTCATGATTACCTCTGGAAGCAAGAGTAGGAGATGGGAGATGGAAGGAAAGGGGATTGTCACCTTTTACTTTATATTTTTCTGTGTTGCTTTACTTTTTAAAAAATCCTAAACAAGACTTATTTTTATCCTAAAAAAGTAAAGAAAAGGCACCTCAAGTGTTTTTTAAATAACTGCACTGTTTTACACAACTGCTTGGACTCAAAGAATAAACACCAGTGAATCTACTTCTGTATATGAATTAGCTAAAAAGTGTAGAAATGCAGGTAGTTTAGCAGAGGTGATTTTATGAAATCATAAAATTGAATTATCTTTTCAAATTTACCAAAAAGGGGACCATGTCTTCAGCTCTGCTTACTTTATTCATTTCATCATGTTCCAGTTTTAACATGGGGCTCAAAGCCAGATCTGAATTAAATTACCTTCCTGGAAATCATCTCCGGTCCTTAGATAGTTTCTGGATTACAGGCTGCTTAGGGTCCTTAAGGGATCTCATTTCAGTGTTTTATCTCTCCTAAAATTGTGGGTTTTCTCTCAACAGCCATCACATCTATCTAGTGCTGCCAGATAAAATTCAGGATGCCCAGAATGTCCATTATGCCCAACATTTGGGATATACTTATGCTAAAGCTGTACTCATTGTTTATCTAAAACTCAAATTTAATCAGGGATCCTGTATTTTCATTTGCTAAATCAGTTTCCTACCCCCAAGGATGGCCAGTGCATTTTTCCAGATGATAAAATTACCTCAGAGGTTCTCAAAGTTGGGGGATCCTCCCCACCCCAGGAAACACTGGACTGTATTTGAAGACTACAATGGCTTGAATGTGTGCCCAAAAGTTCATGTGTTGGAAACAATCCCCAAAGTCATATGTTAATAATATTTGGAGGTGGAACCTTTGGGAAGTAATTAAAATAGATGAAGTCATGAGGGTGTGCTCCCATGTTGGCATTAGTGGTTTTATAAGAAGTAGAATGAGACCCAGCTAGCCCACTTGCTCTGTCTCACCATATGCTGCCTTCTACCATGATGAGCTACAGCAAGAAGGCCCTCACCAGATGCCAACACCATGATCTTTGGCTCCAGATCCATAAGCCAAATGGATTTTTTTGGTTGTAAAACCTTGCAGGCTGGGTGCTAATGACATCTGGTGGGTAGAGGCCAGGGATACTACTAAACATCTTATCATACATAGGGCAGCCCTCACAACGAACAATCATCTTGCTTCAAATGTCCATTGGACCGAAACTGAGACACTGAGGTAGAGGGTCTCAGTCCTTCTCCCTCCAACAAACTCCTACTTCACTTACTCAGTACCAAAGTCAGTCAGGAGCTGCCAATGCTCAGATAGGTTCAGAAACAATCACTCAGGTGGGGGGTAGAAGTGGATGGGGGGGTGGGTCAGAAGATTCTCTGACTTAATTCTTCAAGCCAAGTTGGTCCACATTCCAAGCAACCACACAACCACACTCTGACATATGTATTGCAAGTTTCACTTGTTTCTCTTTCACTAGTTCACATAAAAATCCAAGCAGATCTCAAACAGGTGAAAGAATGCACAAACAGAAAGTGATTTAAAGAAACTGGCAGAGAATATAATTACCTTTTTGATTAGTAAAGAAATTTGTGACTAATACTATACCTCTGTCCAGGATATCTTACTCTGGCTAATTTACCCAGAGATAATCAATTCAAAAGTTTGTTGGAGTATTTCGCTTTCGAATACTCCCTACTCGTCGAGTAGCTATCTATCATCTCCTTCTCCCCCTTTTTCACCACTTTTCAATAAATTGTCCTCTAAATTTAAAAAAAAAAAAGTTTGTTGATGTGGGGGTAGGAATTTAGCACAAGTGGTAGAGCACTAGTCTAGCAAGCACAAAGCCCTGCGTTCAATCCCCAGCACCAGCCCCCCCCAAAAATCTTGTTGATGATACAGAGGTCCCAGGGCTGGGGATTAACTCAGTGGTCAGAGTATCTGCCTTGCAAGCACAAGGCCCTGAGTTCAGCCCCAGCACCAAAAAAAAAAAGGTCCCAAGAACATCTAATAATTCACAAAGTGATTTGTCAAGATAAACCCTGTCTTCCTGTGAGAGATCATGTTGTTTTCATCTACACTAGGTGCACTGTAGACAAGAAGTTTACTCACTTCTTTATCTAATCTCTTTAAAAAATATTCTACTTATTTCAGAAACTTTACCAAGCAAAATCATAACCTTAAAGGCTTATTAGAGTCATACAAGCTGTAAAACACAAAGTTGGTTTTGCCCCATGTGCTGTTACTACTGGTAAACCGATACAATACTTTTTATACTTCAGATGAAAAGATTTTATAAAGTGATATGAGAAGATGTGATTTAATTTTACTGGGTCAGAGTAGCAACAATAAACATAAGAAACTGTACAGGTATTAATTATTCTTCCTGGATGTGACGGCAATCTGGCTGCAACATGTGTCACCCCACTGATCACCAGGGTTGATTCGGCTGATCTGGCTAGCTAGGCAGGTGTCCCCTTCCTCCCTCACTCCTCCGTGTGCATCCCTCCCCCTTCCGAAGCTGGGTTGAAGATGGGGATCATTTCTTCAGCCAAGGGTATCCAAGCAACTGCACTCTCCTGCTAGAACCTCCAACAAATTCTCAAGGTATTAATTATTCTTTGCTTCATCCAATAGCTTCATTTCCTGGGAACTGAATGTTGAATGAATAATAATACTGGTAGCATTTAAAATAATAAGTGTATTAGTTACCTTTCCGGAGTCAATGATTTGTAAGAGCAGGTTTAATACAGGACATTTATAAGTTACAATATTCACCCATAATATTGGAAGAGTGCTGAATGTCTATCTAGGCACTGGAGACCCAAGAGAACCAATCAAGGGCTGGGAGTCCACAGCACTGTCCTGTGTACATTCATGTCCACAGATGATGGCTGAACGAATCTTTACTGGAACCAGGAAACGATGCTCCCAGCAGAGATGAAGACCAGAGGTCCCCGAAAGCAACAATAGCCATCCTCGATGACAGCAAGGCTCCGGGCTCCTTCTTCACAAGAATAGTTGAGTCCCCTTCAGGAGAACCAGTTGCAGCAGAGAAACAGCCTGCAACTATCTTCCGCTCCCGTTCTCCTTTATGCTGCATTGGCAACAATCCTCAGGTGGATCTTCTATGCCCAGAACTGCACCAACTCAGTCCAGCTGGGTGTTCCTGACCAAGCTGACCACAATAATAAGTCCACCACGGTAAGCATCAAGATATAAGTCCTATGTCTGAGGAATAAAGTTTTCCCACTCTGCAGGTTGTCTTTTCACTCTGTTGATTGTTTCTTTTGTTGTGCAGAAACTTTTCAATTTGATATGATCCCACTTGTTGATTCTTGGTACCGTTTCCTGTGCAACCGGGGTTCTGTTCAGAAAGTCCTTGCCTGCACCTATGACTTCAAGAGTTTTACCTATGTTGTCTTCACAGCAGGTTCTGTGTGAACTTTTAGTTATTCAATCCATTTTTATTTTAGTTTAGTACATAGTGAGAGACATAGGTCCAGATTCACTCTTCTGCATGTGGATAGCCAGTTCTCCCTACACCATTTATTAAAGAGGCTCTTTCCTCCAGTGTGTTTTTGGCCCCTTTGTCAAAGATCAAATAGCTGAATGTGCTTGGAGCTGTTTTCTGCGTCCTCTATTCTGTTCCACTGATACTCATGTCCACCTTTGTGCCAGTACCATACTGTTTTTATCACAGTAATATAACTTCAAGTCCAGGATTGTGATGCCTCCCCCTTTACTCTTTACCCAGGATTGGTGTTGCTATTCTGGGTCTCTTCTGGTTCCATATGAATTTCAGGATTGTTTTCTCCAGTACTGTGAAGAATGCTGTTGGAATTTTTATTAGGATTGCATTAAGTCAGTATATCAATTTTGGAAGTATGACCATTTTGACTATACTGGTTCTGCCTATCCACGAACAGGGGATATCATTCCATTTCCTGATGTCCTCATCAATTTCCTTTTTCAGAGTGCTGCAGAGAACTAATATCTACAATATATACAGAATTGTAAAAAAATTAGACCCTTCCCCAAAATAAAAGACCCAATCAAAAAATGGGCAAGTGAAATGAATAGACACATCACAAAAGAAGTACAAATGGCCAATAAACACATGAAGAAATGCTCAACATCACTGATCATTACAGAAATGCAAATTAACACACTGCTGAAATTTCATCTTACCCCAGAAAGAACAGCCATCATCAAGAAATCAAATAATAACAGGCTGGGCATGATGGCACACACCTGTAATCCCAGCACCCAGGAGGCTGAGGTAGGAGGATCACCATGAGCTTGAGGCCAGCCTTGGCTACATATTGACCTCAAGTCCAGCCTAAACTACACAGTGAGACCCTGTCTCCAAAAAACAAAGAATCAAATAACAAATATTGAAAAAGCTGTGGGGAAAAAAGAAAATTTCTACTTTGTTGGTGGGAATGTAAACTAGTACAAGCACTGTGGAAATCGTATGGAGATTCCTCTAAAAACTGAAACTAGAAATTCTATTTGACCCCACTGTTCTCCTTCTAGGTATCTTCCCAAAACTGTTAAAGACATCATATTACAATGATACATGCATACCCATGTTTATAGCAGCACAATTCATGATAACTAAATCTTGGTAGTGACCTATATGTCCAACAATAGATGAATGGATAAAGAAAATACGGTATTTATACACAATGGAGTACTACTCTGCTATAAAGAAAGATAATCTTGAGTCATTTGTAGGAAAATGGATGCATCTTGAGACTGTAATGTTAGTGAAATAAACCAGACACACAAACTTAAATATCACAGTTTCTCTTATATGAGAAACCCAAAGTATAAATAAATTGCAAAATAAAAGATAGATACCATAATAGGAAGTAGGGAGACAGATCTTTCTCAAAGGGGAAGGGGATCAAGACATGGAGGAAGGAAGGTGGGAGGGAAGCAAAGGGGATGAAAAAAGCAATTAAAATGTGCTATGTACATGTATCAACTCCACTACATACTGCGAATATGTACCAAAAAGGGAAAGAGATCAAGAGTTGGGTGGAGGAGGAGGAGAGAGAAGAGAAAGAGAATGAAAAAAGAAATTAAGATGTATTCTGTCCATGTACCAACTCCCCACAAGAAATATAAACATTATGTACTACAAATATGTACAAATAAATGATCTGAAAAAAAGGATTACACATATGCCAGACTGCAATAAAGCTTATAACAGAAACTAAAAAATAACGGAATCAAGAGTTACTAAATCTAAAAGTTCAGCAATGATGTTTCAAAATGTTATGATTTTTTTATGAAGTAAGGGGAAAGCAAGCTTAGGTAATCATTAGCTGTTATAAAACAAAATGTCATTAATAAAAGTAGCCCCAAATTTGGGGACCTCCCCAAGATCAGACAGCCTCTCTCTCAGGACACCCTCTTACCACAAAACACAGCCTCTACTCAAATAGTCCAAGAGATAACAAGCATTTATTCCATAGTACTGCCCCCTAGCACTCTTTTAAAGAAAAATGGGTTTATTGCGGGGGTCTGAATTGTGAAAAAACTCAAAAACATTTGGTAGAAAGTGAACTGTATCAACAGTGTTATTTATGCTAAGAATAGGACTGTTTCTAAAAATCATATTTTTGGGGGTTTTTTGAGATAGGGTCTTATTATGTAGTTCAGGCTGGCCTTGAACTTGCAGCAATCCTCCTGCCTCTGCCTCCCAAGTGCTGGGATTACAGGTGCACACCACCATTCCCAGCTTCTTAAAACCATATTGTTTTAATTTTTTTTAATAAATATTTACTTGAATTTAAAATGGGTGAAATGGTAGCACAGTGAAATTTAATTGTTGGTTTAAAAAAGAAAGAAAGAAAAAAAGAATCAGGGGCTCGAGGGCTAATGCAAGGAAGGCAGATGTTAGGTAAACTTAGCGATATTTACTCTGAATTTCACTCTGACACTTTAAGGTACCATCCACTTTTTTTTTTTTTTTTTTTTTTTTGGTGCTAGAGATCGAACTCAAGACCTTGTGCTTGCGAGACAGACACTCTAACCACTGAGCTAAATCCCCAAGGTACCATCCACTTCTTCGCTGACTTTTTATTTAGGATTCACAGGGGTGGCACTGACTTGTAAGAAGGTGAGGAGGACTTTTTAAAGAAGCCAAGCACACACATAAGCAAGAAAATGACTAATTTACAAAATCCAGGACTCTGTCAACTGAAATTCAGTTGCCTCCACTTGAACCTCAATGACTTTTCAAACCAAAGTGGCTTTTATTTTATGAATTTGGCTTTGGTTTTATTTGCATGAGGAAGGGGGAGACAATGGAAGTTTTAAGCCTATATTGATCAGGTTTGGATTTTAGAAGGTAGTTCTGGCTGACAAATAGGATAGGATGGCTGTGCGCTCTGAGGTAAGTTGCTTACCTGTGTGCCTTACTTTGACTATAAAATGAAGATAAAAGTGGAACCTAGTTTTTGGAGTTCTTATGAAGCATAAATAAGCTATTACCTGAAAGTGCAATGGCTCAGTATCTAAAGATAATTAATTCTCCTTAGTTGCTCACTAATATCTTTTTTTTGGTGCCAGGGATTGAACTCAGGGCCTTGTGCTTGCAAGGCAAGTACTCTAATCATTGAGTTAATCTCCAGCCCCTCACTAATACTTCTAATCATTACTGGGAGAGGGTGGAGGCAAAGACCAGGCAGAATGAAGAATGGGATATGCCTAAGGGAGGTCGGGAAGGGGAGATCAGTGGGGCTGGGAAACAGGTTAATCTTGCAACTGACACTGATTTACTCATAGACATCTTTCTCCTCTAATACTCAGTGCCAAAGAATGGTTAGTTTGCGTGTGTGCGGGTGTGTGTTTGTGTGTGTGCATGTGCGCGAGAGCGCGCATGTGATACTGGGGATTGAATCCAGGGCCTTTACACTGAGCAACAACCCCAGACCTTCTCTGTTTTTTATTTTGAGACAGAGTCTCACTAATTTGCTAGGTTGCCCAGACTGGGATGGAACTTGAGATCCTCCTGCCTCAGCTTTCCAGTATGCAGAATTACAAGCATGAGCCACCACACCTGGCTTGAAATTCTGGAACCTAATGGGCCAACAGATGTGTCTGCCTAGAACAATTAACACTAAGGCTCCACCTGCATCAGCTCACCAGCGTCTCAAAACAACCTGTGACATGAACCCACATTACCATTCTCATTCACAAGCACAGAGCAGAGGCTCAGGAGGGCCCCAACAGACACTAAAGCAAGGTACACGTCCAGGGCCATTGAAGCCAGTCCTTGGTCTTACCACCTGCGCTGCCTCTTTGCGGGCAGTACCCTGGTCTGGGCCCTGCACCCTGGTCAGTGCTCTGCTCCCTGGTTTGGCTTCTCAGAGTACAAGGCCTGGGACGTAGCACAGGGTCTCATCTTTCTGCACTCTGGCTGCATCTGGCCTCTGGCATGTTTGCTGTGCTGCCACTATCATCACCTCGAGTGTCACAATATTGCTGCCCTGTAAGGACTCTGTCAGAGCTTGCCCAAAGTCAAGATTAAAGCCCTCTTGGGTGACCCTCCCCAGAGCTCCTGTCTCTGGAAAGTCCCCTTGCCATGACATTTGCAGAACTTGTTCATGCATTTTCTATCCTCATCAGGGAGAGGCTGGGCTTTATTTACAGGGAACTGGATTATGTTAGACATTTTTGAGATTTAGTAAATTCTATTACATTCTTTATGTTCTAAATATGTTTTCCTGGGCACTCGAACCTTTCAACATGAATGCCTGCTAAGGGAAATGGTTTTTTTGTTCTGTTTGGTTTGGTTTTGGTTTTGGTTTTGGTTTTGGTTTTTTGAGACAGTCTCTCACCTTGTAGCGCAGGCTGGCCTTGAACTAGAAGTGATCCTCCTGTCTCAGTCTCCCATGTACTGGGATTACAGGTGTGTGCCGCCTCACCCAGCCAATCTACTATTTTGGAAAAGCTGCACTGCCAGTTAACATTCTTAACTAAAAAGAAATAAACCTTGGAAACTTTTCTTCCTGCCATAGATTCTGAGTAAGATGGCTCCATTGAGAAGGTTTTCCTTCCTTGTGATGAAGTTGGGCCATTATGCACACAAGTGTCAACAAGCCAGTTGCTGGGCCTCAGTGGAGAGGAATGACAGAGTTATCTGGCGAAATCAGAACTGCAGATTGGGTTTGGTACCTGAAATTCCCAAGGGTAATCCTACAGGTATATAAAGCTAGTGACACCCATATATAGTAGCATACAATTTGTACATGATCTGCATAAAATACACAGATTGAAATCTGGTTTCAGACTTTTATAAAAAGCACTTATCAGGGTTGGGGATTTAGCTCAGTGGTAGAGCACTTGCCTAGCCCTGAGTTCAATCTCCAGCATCCCCCGCCCAAAAAAACCTCAACTTTTTTTTTTTTTTGGTAGTACTTTGAACCCAGGGCATTCACACTGAGTTACATCTCCAGCTCTTTCTTTTATATTTTTTCCTGCCACTCTTTCTTTTATTTTTTATTTTGAAACGAGGTCTTGCAAAGTCACTGAGTTGCTCAGGATGGGTTCGAATTTGTGATCCTTCTGCCTCACCCTCTCAGAATGCTGGGATTACAGGTGTGTGCCACAAGGCCTGGTTAAAATAGCTCAACTACATATTTAACTTGTTCCTTCTCTATATAAATTTTAGCTGATAGTGGTGATGGACCCATGGCATGCTTGCCACAGCAGGCCGTTTATATCATTGAGAACTCTTGTCTTAGTTAGTTTTTCTCATTGCTGAGACAAAATAACCAGCACCCAAAATTAAAGGAGCAAAGGTTTATTTAGCTCACAGTTTGTAGAGGTTTCAATCCATGATCGACTGGCTCCAAGGCAGGGTGGCATGGTAGAAGGACATTGCAGAGGAGAAACAGTTCATGGCCATAGAAAGTAGCAGAACAAGCAAGCACCAGCAACTAGCCTCTTTCAGTCCCTTATATTTTATCCAGGCTACCTGCCTTAAAGGCAGGTAGCACTCACACCCTTAATCCTAGCATTGCACCATGAATCAACCCCAGCATCACACACTCCAGATCCAGCCACCTCTGAAAAGCCCCACTTATGACTGCATGAGGCTTTGGACACAAGCCACAACAGCTCTGTTACTGTGTTTTTCTTTTAATGTATGAAATATTTTTTCTAAACTAAAACCTCAGTATTCAGGTTTAATTGCAGGGTTGGCACTTTGTGATAAATAAGTGGGTTTTGGGTTGCAGTTTGGGCACTCAGTCTCTAAAAGTTTCACCATTACTTTTAGCACATTCCTCTCCTCGGGGCTGTAGAAGAGAAATATGGACAGAGACAAGAGTGAGAACACAAGGGGACTAGAAGTAACCTCAAAAAAGGTCACACATAGGCACACATATACTCCAGACTCTGAGTAAATTCCATAGTCAAATCTCTGACCTCCTTTGCAGTGCATGGGAATGGTACCATGCATGGGACATTTGTTGGTCTATTTTTCAAGAGTATATTTTTCTTTAAAAAAAAAAGAAAAAAGTATATTTTTCTCATGGATTCTACTACTTTGGAATCTTTTGTACTGTTTGACTTCATAAGTAATAACACTATCTGCTGTAGGTACTTTTTAACAACCCCAATTTTACAGGTTTTTGTAGAAAAAAAATCCTGCCGAGTCTTAAATTCAGTTTCAGTGCTAGGTAGATGGGGTCGAATTCCTGGAGAAAAGCTCAGCCCAACGTAGGTGGATCTTGTTCCTCTTTGTTGGTGGGTCCCCGACCAGAAGGCAGAACTTTCTGTCTGGGTGCTGCCTGGACTACATGTGTGGACCACAGAAGAGGGGAGGTGAGATGGGCTGGAATCCCACCCTTATCCTGGATCCAATGGTGCTGGCGGAGAGCTCACAACTATTCACAGTCTTGATTCTCATGCTTTCAAGAGGATAAGTGAATGACTGAGACAAGGAGTGATTAAAATAAAAATTTAAATGACAGAAAATTGTCATCTGTCTTACCCATCACTCTGCAAAAACATTAGTGCCTCATCTACAAAATGCAATCATTTCAGTTTATCGTGAGAGCATCTGGCTTGTGCCTTCTTTCGAGGCTATGTACATAACTGTGCCCGTTTGAATGTTAGACTTTTATCAGATTTTAGCATAATCAACCTTCCGCTCCCTCACGGACCTTGGGTTTCACAGAAAAGGCTCATGACTCTCAATGCACTCCTTTCTATTCTGGAGACACAATCAATGAGGCAAGCAACCTGGGAGAAGTTTTTCATTTTTTCCTTGTCTTTTAAAAAAATCTTTTGTCAAGAGTTTTCCCCACTGCTTGGAAAACTGACACCCGTGTAGACAGGTTACTCACACTCATTCATAACTCATCCATGCGTCCTCTGCTCCTTGGAGCCAGCTTGTCCTGATCTTTGAGGAACTTGTAAATGGATGAGGAGGAGCCCCTGGACTGAGTTAACTTTCTTGTTTCTGGATAGGAAACAGCAACAATGACAGAGCAAAACCAGGACTCATTCTAGCACTGCTCGCGGTCTGCTGACATTTACATTCAGGAATTACCCATTATAAAAAAAAGAATCACATTACGTTAAGTGAAATAAGCCAGGCACAGAAAGACAAATACCACATGTTCTACTCATGGAAACTAAAAAAATAGACCTCATAGAAAGAGTGGGATAGTGGTCACTAAGGGCTGGAAGGGGTGGGAGGAGAGCCGGAGAGAAGTTGGATGATGGGTACCAAAATATAGTTAGATAGGAGGAATTGGTTCTACATTCTACATACAGCAGAGTACAGTGACTATATTTTACAGCAATTTATTATATATTTCAAAGTAACTAGAAGAGTTCAAAGTTCCCAATACAAACAATAAATGAGGACCTGTAAAAGCTAATTACCCTCCTTTGATCTTACACATTGTACATATAAATGAATTACCATATATGGCCCATAAATTCTTACAATTATTATGTGTCAATTTTTAAAAAATCAACCTCCTAGAATTATTCAGTAGCCAAATTTCAGGCTTCCTCTCAGTTGAAATTCATAGGAGTAAAAGTATTTTTTCCTCACCTATACAGAGTCAATTTTCATTACTCATAAAATTTATATTTGGAACTCTGCCTACTCATTAAAGTTTATTTGTAACCTCAAATAGGGACCTTCTCAGTCACTAACACACACATAGAGCCACAAAAAATGTGACCTCAACCCCTCTCATACTGTAAGCAAGTGTGCTTTTCAAGGTCAATTTAGTGTTGCTGTTTTAAACAAAAATTTGTGGGGTTTTTTTTGATGATTTTACCATTTAAAGTGGCCTCCAGCTGAGCACAGTGGCAAGTCTGTAATCCCAGCTACTTGAGAAACTGAGGCAGGGGGATCGCAAGTTCAAGCCCAACCTGGGCAACTGTCTTAGTTACTTTTCTCTCACTGCTGAGACAAAATACCAGACACCCAAAGTTAGGGGAATAAAGGTTTATTTAGCTCACAGTTTGTAGAGGTTTCAGTCCACAGTCAGCTGGGTCCGGGGCAGGGTGGCGTGGCAGACAGGCAGAAGGCAGCAAGGTAAGCAAGGGATGCAAGCAAGGGGACTAACCAGCTTCTTCCTGCACTTTATATCTTATCCAGGCTGCTAGGATTAGGGTGGTGCCAAACCAATCCGTGGATCAATTTAGTAGTCACACGCCCTTAATCGCAGCATCACATACTCTAGATCCAGCTACCTCTTACCACATGAGGCTTTAGGGGGACATCTAGACACAAACCATAACAACAATTTAACAAGACTCCGTCTCAAAATAAAAATAAAAAGGACAGTGTATGTAGCTCTGTGGTAGAGCACTTGCCTAGTGTCATTTATGAATCCCTAGGTTCAACCCCCAATACCAAAAAAACCAGCCAGACATGGTGGCACATAACTATAGTCCTAGCGTTTGGGAGGCTGAGACAGAAGGATTGAGACAAGTTCAAGGCAGCCTGAACTACATAGTGAGACTCTGTCTCAAAAAACAAAAAACAAAACAAACAAACAAAAATGCCCTGAGTGTGGAAATGCTTTCTGGTGTTTTGGTGAAAAGATTGTAATGTGCTTTCACTGCAAAATATGTGCATAAGAGAAGCCTCACTCAGACACATGTCACAGTGCTGCCGGCATCCAGCTCAGTATTGATAAGCCAACAAGATACATTTTATTTCATTTATTTTGGGGGGGCTGCTGGGGATCGAACTCAAGGCCTTGTGCTTGGTGGGTGTTTTAGTTACTTTTCTCTCATTGTTGGGACAGAATACTCGACACCCAAAGTTAGGGGAAGAAAGGTTTATTAGCTCACAGTCTGCAGAGGTTTCAGTCATTAGTCCACTGGTCCGAGGCAGGGCAGCTGGCGTGGCAGACTGGCAGCCAGCCGGCCGCCAAGTAAAGTGAGGAAAAATGCAAGGAATGTATGCAAATAAGCAATGCAAACAAGCAGCTAGTTAAGCTTCTTCCTGTATCTATTATCTAGGCTACCTGCCCCCAGGGCAGCCCACACTCCCACCCCCCAATCTCAGGCTCACATCCTTGATCCCAGCAGAACAATGCCAAACCGATCAATGGATCAATTTAGTAATCACACACTCTAGATCCGGCTATCTCTTACCACATGAGGCTTTGGGGGGACATCTAGACACAAACCATAACAGTGGGCAAGCGCTCTACCACTTGAGCTAAATCCTGGATCCCAATAAGATATGTTTTAAATGCTGTCTTTAAACAACCTTACACATACATCATCAAGGTTATGTATCAATTAGTTGAGGAAAGCATCGTAATCAGAGGTTTGAAGAAGGCACCCCACCCTTCATTTCATTTCCCGGAAGCACTGGCACAATATTTGCTAATTCAGTGTTCCCAGTGACTCCACAGAACTAAGTCAGCTCTCTATCACCGTAACAACTGACCTAAAAAAATTCATGAGAGGGGGTTCGGAATTTAGCTCAAGTGGTGGAGTTCTTGCCTAGCAAGAGTAAGGTCCTGAGTTTGATACCCAACACTTTTCCCCAAAAGTATTTCATGAAAGGGAAAGGTTTACTTTGGCTCAAGTTTCAGAGGTTTCAGTCCATGGTCATCTGGCCCTGTTGTTTTGGACCTGTGTCAAGATAGCCCATGGTGGCACATGGAGGCACAAGGTGGCACATGGTGGCACATGGAGGCAGGGAGACATGGAAGAGCAAAGCAGATCACTGAGGGCCATTGGAAAGCAAAGAAGAGAAACAGGAAGGGGCCATCTTCAAAGACATAACCCCAAGTGACCTTACTTTCTTGCACTAGATCCCACCTCTTAAAGATTCCACCACCTCCCAGCAATGCTATGAGCTGGGGACCAAGCCTTTTTTTTTGAGACAGGGTCTTGCTCTGTAGCCCAGGCTGCCTCAGCCTCCCAAATTCTGGTACTATAGGTATGCACCACCATGCCCAGCCTAAGCCTCTGGGCCTTCAGGGGACATTCCAGATCCAAGTAGCACCTACTGTGAATAACAAGAATCAGCTCTTTGTGTGTGTTTCCATGTGGTACTGGATTGAACCCAGGGCCTTTACACTAAGCTACATCCTCAGATTTTTTTCTTTTTCTTTTTTTGAGATAGAGTTTCACTAAATTGCCCAAATTGAGTTTGAATTTGTGAGCCTTCTGCCTCAGCCTCCTAAACTCCTGGGGTTACAGATGTGTACCACCACACATGACTTAGCTGTATCTTTAATGTGTGTAGAATGAATAGCTCATTAAAAGGACCACAGAGGCCAGTATCTGAGCTGGGTACAAAAATGAACAATTCCTCTGCTGGGTATCTTCCCAGAAGAATTAAAATCATCATATCACAGTGATATATGCACAACCATGTTCATAGCAGCACAATTTGTAATAGCTAAGTCTTGGAAACAACCTAAATGCCCAACAACTGATGAATGGCTAAAAAAGATGCGGTTTTTCTACACAATGGAGTACTACACCGCCATAAAAAAGGATAAACTAAAGTCATTTGTATGTAAATGGATGTTCCTGGAGAACATACTATTAAGTGAAATAAATCAGGCACTTATAAGTACACATCGAATTGTTTCTCTGATATGAGAAACCATAAGTGTAAATAAGGAAAAAGGGGTAGAATAGATATTTTGTTGAAAAAAAAGAAAAAAGAGAGATAGTATTCAAAAGAGAGAACTAGATAGAGAAAAGGGGGATAAAGAAGAAGGTTAAAAGAAAAGTAAGATGAAAGGGGAAAAAATGGGAAAGTGTAGCTACAC